>WEKY01039596.1:25158-77674 GCA_013390045.1 Picathartes gymnocephalus
GGGCATGGGCAGCGGGGCGGGAAAAGTTCTGATTTTTGATGTTGGGGTGTTTTTCGCCCTCGTCCCCCCCCCCGCTTTTAATCCTTTGTGTGTGTGGTTTTTACCCCCAAAACAACTAAGGGAACGCCGGACAGGGACCTCTCTCCCGCGGCCCCAGCTCGCCCCGGGCCCTGCACGCATCCCGTAGCGCGGCTGGAAGGTGTCCAGTGCCGGGTGCGCGGACGGCGGCAGCGGTGGCCGCTTGGAGTGGCCGCTGGAAGCGAGCGCAGCCGCCTCCCAGCACATGGACGCCACGCTTCCCTGTGAACAGGGCGATGGGACAAGGCCCCTGCCACCACAGTGCCCCCATCCCGTATCCGCAGTGGCCCCCAGCAGGACCGAGAGCGGCACAGGTGAACTTGGTGCCGACGGCTGAGTCTGGACGGGTGCCGTCCCCCTCGCTGGAGACAGGAGCCCACCTTTCGCTCACTGTTTTGTGCAAGACATGAACTTGCAGAGCCTTTCTGGGTACCCCATCACAAAATGGAGGGGATTTATGGATTGATGCTAATCTGCTTCCTCAGGGAGGTGATTGGAAGCATTGCTCAGAAACACGGCACGTAGGACAAAGAAGTGAATCTTCCTGTTAGGATATTCCTCCCCACCCGCTCCCTCCCAGCTCCTGCCCAGCGCATTTTCAAGTCAAAAATATATGGAGAATTTAATGTAGTTGTCACTGTGCCTTATCGGTAGCTTTCACTCTGCCTCCCCTTATAGAAGACTCCATGGGCACATTCAGTGCTGTCTTGAGATAAGAACTGAATAGAGCTGAAATCAAGGCCACGCCAGGAAAAAGATACTAAAAGATCTAAGTGACAAAACGTGGGAGGAAATAAATAGAAATTTCATCACCTCCAAAGCAGTTATTCAAAGCTTATCTTTGCATTAAGTACAACAGATTTTCATAGGGACAGGGGAAAATTTAAAAACAAAACAAAACAAAAAAAAAACAACCCACCAAAAAACCACAAAGAAACCAAACCTTTCACATGTACTCTAAAGCTGAAATACCTTGAAACTGGATACATTGATGCAAAGAGAAAAAAATGTTACAGGGATTAAGATGTTACTTAACAATAACCACTTTCTCCAAGGCCCTTCAAAAATAGTTGAACCATTCTGCCAGTTTAAAAGGAAAATAATAAAAATGTCAGCCCAAGGAAAAGAACGAACTTGGGAACTAAAGGACCTGAACAGTTTAAACCAGAAGCCACTCAGCCAGGAACATATAATGGAAAACTCTATCTAACCACCATGGCTGCCAACTTCACCTGCTTGAAGCTGGGTTCTTGCAGGAGATCTGTGAGTAATCCCCTTGATTTCCCAGCAAACCCTTCCCTGTGCCAGCACTGCCGACGTAAGCGCGGCCGGACTCAAGGATGGGGCTGTGGCTCCCGCCCTGCCTCTCCGGCTGCTCTGCCAGGGAGGGCGGTGGCACAGGTGTCGACACCGCTCCGCCCAGGAATAGGTGGCAACTGAGCAAGTACCTACTTGAGGCCCCCTCCAAGATTTACAGCCCTCAGGGGTCACATCTGGCGAGAGAAAACAGTTTATGGTGCTCAACCGCACCTTCACTATTAACGTGGTTGTCACCCGGTAGCCCCAAGAGCAGCAGGTTTCCCTCTGTGTGGCACTGCCCTGTGATCTGTCGTGGACAGGTTTTGAGATGAGACCTGCAGCCATTTCTGAGGCTGCAGTGGCTCTTCTCCAGGGTGCCCAGGTTCAATGGGGATTGGCAGCTGTGAGTACTGTGTTCTGTTTGGGGGGATCCTCCGTTGGGTCTCTGTGCTGCTCAGCACAGCTCTGGAGGTGTCTGTCAGGAGCTGCCAGTGTTGGGAGGCTCAGGGACTTCCTATGGTCAGTGGGTACTTACTTGAGAAGTGCCTGCAGCTGCTGCTCTCTTTGAGCACTCTAATATTCTATGTATTATCCCACAAGAAATTGCATAAACAATGAAAATAATTCTGTATTCAACACCTATTGGGGAACAAAAAACAAGAGATGTTACTATCATTTATGCCCAGCTTCTTTCTTCAAGAATTGTCACTTTCCAGCACGCAAGATGGTTCAATCCAGATAGACAGCCAACCAGACAAATACCACCAAGATGTCAGATGATTTAGAGTCCTAACACTTGCTAGTGATCAGTTCCTGAGTTACAGAAATCCCTGGGGAAATGAAGAAAAATGGCCATAGAAAGCTGACAACTGCTCACAAACAATCTGAGATGAAAAGAGGCTGCCGCTCCATTGCTGCAATGAGTTTGTGAGGGCTGTTTCTCCCCTCCCAGAAGAGGAATGGAGCTGGTGAAGGATCTACAAAATATGTCTTCTGAGGAGCAGCTGAGGGTGCTGGGGTATTTAGCCAGGAGAAAAAGAAGCTCATGGGGAACCTTATTATCCTGCAACTACCTGAAAGGAGGTGGTAGCTAGGTGGAGGGCAATCTCTTCTCCAGAATAATAACTGGTAGAGTAAGAGGAAACGGCGTCAAGCTGTGCTAGGGAAGATTTAGATGGGATATTAGGAAAAATTTCATCATAGAAAGCATTGTCAAGCAGTGGAATGGGCTGCCCTGGGTGGAGTAGTAGAGTCACCATTCCTGGAGGTATTTAAAAGATGTATAGATGTAGCACTTAGGGATGTGGTTTAGTGGTGGACTTGGCACTGTTAGGTTAATTGTTGGACTTGATGATCTTAGAGGTCTTTTCCAACCTAAATGATTCTCTGTTTCTGTGAAGGCAGTTGCAAAATTGGTCCCACTGGGTGTATTTGGCTTATTTGAAGTTCTTCTTTTGATGGTCTGTGTTTGTTAAGCCTATCTGTAATAATCCCATGATGACCCAGCATGGACCTTCACAAACTTAAATCCACAACTGCACTGGCATCTCACCTTTTGTTTGATTTTTCTTTCTGCTTTTCATTCTCTTTCCACAGTCAGGAGTGAGAAACAAAGAGGGATTAAATTAGATTCATTTGCATCATTCCAACTATGCTGAATTTGAAGATAATGTGTGAAGTTCCTTTTGCTGTCTGGGGTTTATTCATCAAGGGATTAGATTAAAACTAAGGTATTTGTGACTTTTTAAATTTCCTTGGTAATAATGTGAGTTTCATAAGGCTATTGCTAATCTTGAATTACTATCTGCCTTCCTGTGGTTTGCCATGAGTAACTGCAGGAAGAGATTAAAGTGGTATTTACCTTTTTTGGGCAGTTTATCGACTTGACCTGGCCAGCCCAGCACCAAAAGGCAGGAAGAAAATGCTGGCAAGGATTAAGGATTGAGGTCTTCTTTCCTTATTGGTCTTTTGATATCTGTTATGATTGTTGGGATGGGAAGAGCTGGTGGTGTCTTTGAAGGTGACCAATTGCTCCAGACACGGCCAGGCATCTGGCAAGGAGGATTGTTGTGGGTCAGGCTGGCTCTGATCTGCCTCTGCCAGAAGAGCCAGGACTTGCCTCCTCTGCAAACAGAGACAGGCTTCTGGCTTTGAGGTGGGGACATGGTCATCCTGGTCAGCCACACACTGTGGTCCTGGAGGCACATGGCACTTCCCCAAGGAAAGCTGCTGGACAGCAATTTTGCCTGGGAAGGAGCTCCTGCCTGGCCAGGCCCTTTGCAAAACAACCTTGCAGGAGAGGTTGGAGGAGGAACTCCGACATCCCCTCCATCACTGGTGGCTTCCTCACAATGTACATTTGATTAAGAAGAAAGCAATGTTTCAAAAGACAATTTTTTTTTAATCCTCTTTTAATCTTGTTTTTCAAAATCCTTCAATGAAGGATCACTTTAGAAAAATTCAAATGAGCACAGTAATGGAGACATGAGCCAGTGTTATTTACCTGTGCTAAAACCAAACTGTTTGGCGAGTGCTTGGGGAAATAAGAGGGAAAATTGTTTATCTGAACTATTTGCTTTGATAAATTCTGAATTCCAGTGATAAACCTCTGGATGCTCATCTATAAAGCCTCCTATTTTTGCTACCGGATGCTGGGACTTGAATCTTTGCCCCCTCTTTGTTTAAAAGGTTTAACCCCTCTTTGCGCTCCTTTGCATTTCCAAGTCAGACTAACCAGGCAAACATAACTTGGGAAATGCCAGCTGCATCCATGGTTCTTACCTCCTGTACGGGTAAGCAGCATCACCTGAACAGGCAGACCTAGTATTCAATGTACTACAGAAACAAATATGCCAAGGGGTTTTGCCAGTCATCTGGATCACAGAAACTGGAAGTGAAAAAGAGCAGGTAGACTTTTACAATGCATTTTCCTGCCAAAGCAAGATTGTTCCCTGCAGTATTTTCTAGTATACTTCCCTGGCCTATTTTAGATGACCTTGTAGGATGGGGAGAGGCAGGAGGAGGGAATCTGCTAGTTCCCTCCAAAGGCTCTTTGTCTTGTTTGAATAATATAACATAGAGCAAGGGAAAATGAATGTTCAGAGAATGTAGCTACAACACAATATTTAATGTAATTTTTGCATGCTTTTTCATCTCCAACCTACTTGCTATGCCTACCACTATGCCAGTAACATCAGATAGATGAAAAAAACCAAAGTAACAAGAATAGAGTCAATAGTCCAACTTTGCATGATTGCTCTTCCTTCTCTTAGCAGGAGATTGTCTTGGGTGTTTTCTTCCCCTGCGAGGAAAAATAAATGGTAAGAGCTGCAGTGATTGACAACAAGCCTGAGAACAGCAGATGTGAGCCTGCACAGCTGGACTAATACAAAAATGCACTTTCTACCTACATTTGTATTAAGGTTGCCCCAGGGATACCCCAGTGCCTACGGGGGGCCTTAGTATTTGAACAGCCAAAGCCATCAGGCACATTTACATATATGAGAACACTTGGTATCCTTTTCAAAGTCAAAAAGAGCAACAATTAAACCAACATAAAGGAAAATTGGCTGCGTGGTTTTTCTCTCCCATAATAGAAAGACTGAGGGTGGAGATATTAAAAAAAATTAGGCTTGACAGAGGTGAAGAATTTATGAATTAAACTGACACGTTTTCATTTAATTGACTGTTGTCTACCCATTTATTACATGGAAACCTAAAAAGGACCTGATTTTGCCTCCTAGGCTGCAGTTGCTATGTCAGATGCTAAAGTTAGGTGGTTTAGACAAGATTTTAATATTAAAGTTTCTTATGCAAAAAGAGAAAGACTTTGCTAAATAAGGAAAATTTAAAAGCTTCATTTCTCACTATGGTGCTTTGCTAGAGTTTTTCACTCTGGGGTTTGCCACAATATTTGCTGGGATTCATCATCAAACAAAATTTAGGGCCAGGAGCATTTTAACTGTATTTATTACAAAAAAAAATTGGAATTTCCTACACTCCATAGCTCTGATTATTTCCAGTTGCATCTACCAACAACCTTGTTGTCCCACAGGGTCTCTGCACCAGGATATCAACCATCAGGGCAGAGCAGCAGGGCCTTGGGTGTCTGCTGGTGATCCCGTGGCATTCCCACCCGGGCTTGGCATTCCCACCCAGGCTATTTCCTCATGCTGGCTGCAGCAGCAATGTCAAAACACAAAATGACATGTCTAATTTGTCTGAGCAGAAAATAATAGAGAGCCCTTGAAATGGATGAGTTCCCACAGAGAGAAGTAGCCATTGAAATACTCGTTTCTGTGAACTGTAACAGGGTGAACTCTGGTTTTGTCATTCAACATGGCAAATTTATGCTGAGAAAGGGGGAATAGAGTAAGAAGACTCAAGTGTTTCAGTAGAGCAGAAAGCATCAATACTCTTACTTGTTTCTATTCTGAAACATGACAGGAGAATGCAAAAGTCAGAAAAAAGTATGAAAAAAATACTGGTGTGTCTAAATGAAAATCAGTTTTTGCCTTGCAAAGCTTTTGTAGTGCCAAGTATTTTTGTTCAATCAGGAAAATGAAAAAAATATTCTAATATTTCCCCACAGCAACGTTCAGTTTTGCTGAGACCACTTTTTTTCATATGGCTGAACAAAAGAGAAAGATAAAGAAATCTGACAGCGCTTCCTGGGATGCTGGAGCCAACTAGATGATACTGTAGTGCTCTTCCAGCCTGCATGCTCTGGGATGCTTTCCTGAGCCCTGCAAAAGCCACACACTGGCATCAGGATGCTGCTTCCCCAGCACCCTGGGGTTAAGGGACTTTGCACCATGTTTGCAGTTCTCATGCAGGGCTCAAACCTTACTGCTGGGACACCCATGTCCTCATGCTGCTCCCATCTGCATGAAACCACCCTGAAATACTTATTGAAATCAATTTCCATACTGAAGGTGGGCTTATAGAAAGATGGGGACAGACTTTTTAGTAGGGCCTGTTGCAGAAGGACTTGGGGTAATGGATTTAAGCTAAAAGAGGTCATGTTCAGACTAGATACAAAGAAAAGTGTTTTACAATGAGGATGGTGAGACACTGGCCACTAGAGAGGTGGTGGATGCCCCATCCCTGTGAACTTTCAGGGGCAGGTTGAATGGGGCTCTGAGCAATCTGATCTAGTTGAAGATGTCCCTGCTTATTGCAGGGGGTTTGACTGGATGACTTTTAAAGGTCCCTTCCAACCTAAACCAATCTGTGGTTCTGTGAAAACAGAGTGCCTCATAAAGCAGCACTTTCCATGGGATTGAGGTCTCCTGCTTAGTACCTGAAGGCAGAGCCATGTGGATCATTCAGTGCAATTTGGAGGAAGTCAGTTTAATTTTGGCACTGGCAGTGAAGCACTCTTGTATTGCTCCTGTTGGTAATTAAGAGAAAGCAAATCACAGGGGAGGACACTAAAAGTATTAATTAACAACACTTGCAAAGAGAAAAAAGTTAGTAATTCTGGAAAGGTTGCTTTATGCCTGAAGAAAATACTTAAATAGGGTAATCACACTGTTGGCCATTTGACAAATGCACACTAATAAGTAAATGGAGGTATTGATTATGCATTTAGATAATCACCAGCTCCTCCATGCTCTTGCAGCCATATCCCAATTCTCCTGCCTCAAGCTTTGACTTCAAGCAGTGAAAACCACAATTCATTCCAAGAATGCAGACAACCATGTTCACTCACTGGCCTGAAAAATTCATGTGTGTTTCCCATCAGCTGGAGTGCCCAACATGCGATCCCACAAAGCCACAGTGGCCAGTTTGTGGCAGGCACAGAGGGGAGCAGATCTCCCTGCTGGGGCTGCTCCCCCGGTGGCATCTGGCAGCCAAGAGTAGAGCACTCCTGCTAGAATGGCAGGCCTTTCCCCCCGGGGCAGGCTGCTTTCTAGCCTTGCCAAGCACCCTGCACTACCTTTGCCACAGCACTACCAAAACATGCACTTTTTAAAATAAAACCAACAGAGAGAGAAGCAGGGACTTTGCAACTAAAGAGGCTCACAATTTCCATGGATGTTTGATCACCTTTTATCACAACACAAGCCATGAGGCAACCTGCTTCAAGCAGAGGATATTCTCCCCTCTCCAAACAGACAATAATCCAATAAAAGAGCCCACTAGCAGGATCCTGGACAATGTGTGACACTGTGTGACAGTGTGTTATTATCAGCATCCCATTGGTGTTCTGGCAAGGTACAGCCACACTCAGCTGATCCTCCTGGCAGCATTCAAAGGCACAGCTTATTGGAGCCACAGCAGCTCCTCTGAGCTCCAATTGCCATGCAAATATCACCAGATTTTTTATATCATCATTATACAGGTGTCCTGTTTCATATCAAATTATGTCTAGGCAAGTAAGAGAAATTCAGTTATTTACTCCATGCTGATGGTATCTGAGCAAAATTTATTCTGACAGAGGTTTTAGAGGCATGCCTTTATGCTGACAGAGACTGAGAAATAATAAAGAGCACCCGATAAGTTCCTAAACCAGATGTATTCCTAAAAGTGCTGGACTGGGTCACCTTTCCTGTAAGAGTTTCAGCACTGATTAATTAATATACAGTTTGGCTTCAACTAGGCAAAGAGCATGTATCTGCCCTTCCATACATGAACTCCCAAGAATGACACAACATCTGCTTTTCTTTGGGATTCTGTCAGAAACAACCAGCCTTTAATGGCACATAAAATTTAATTTTTTGTAATAAAAAGATAGATAAACAAATTACACTGGCAGAGGCAGAAAGTAAAAGTAGGGACTCTGGAGCTTTTGGGGTCTTTCAGTATCTTCCTTTTCTGCCCTCCGCTAATTATGTTTTTCTTTCACACTGACAATGCATTTTTCCATTGGAAAAAAGGCTGCTTCTTTTGACTCATCACTGCAGGAAATCTCCTGCTGTAGTGGGGTTCTCTCTGCCTGGCATCAGTGGCCACTGGCAGCCACCCCTTCCTCAGGGCAGGTTCTATCTTCCAGTGGTGGCATTGAAATAAAAACACAGACATCCTATTAATAGCTCAACTGTAGACAATTCCAGATGTGGAATTTGGTTTCTGAAATTACAGATCCAACCAAGCCAGTTCCGAACCAGTAAAATTCAGTTGTGTTTCCTCTGACTCATAACTGATTTTTCAGAGAGGTTTTTAGCAAAATTTCTTCAGCAATTCCTCTGTTGTTGCCTGACTCATACTGAAACACCGAAATCATTATTAACGTGAAATCATAGCAAAGGGGGTGTGAATACTTGGTGTTTATCAGTTCAAAATGCTTTAAAAAACATACTTTGCTACGAAACGTGCTTTGTCCAATAATTAAATGCTGTTTTATTTACAAAAGCAAACACAAATCTGTCATGTAAGGCACAGAGGAAGTTTAGCACTTAGGGAAAAAAAATTAAATGTAAGGTTAATTTATTCTTCAATAATCCTTCATTTATCCTTCTGGCACCTGTGTAATATTTGTGTTCAGCATCCTACCCACTTTCAGTCTGAAGGCCTGTCCATGACAGCAGGAAAAAGGATGCTCAAAGTGAAGCATGAGCTGTTCAGATGCCCAGGATGAGCAGTGGTGAGCACAGCTGTGAGCAGAGATTCCTGATCATGGGAGCAGGAATATATGCAGAGGTGGGGTCAGAGCCCCCTGACAGTGCAAAGGGATGGGAGGGAGGAGTCAGGCTAGTTAGTAGGTCACTGAAGCCTCCACTCCTGAGGAAAAACTCCAAGCCTGCTGTGGTTTGCCTCTGTCAAAGGGTGATCTGCTGCAGGAGGGTTGGTGGTATCATGCAGGTGTCAGTCCACCACCCCCACTGTGGGCTTGCAGCATGGGAGCAACAACCCTTTGCCTGATGGAATGCTGAGCCTGGGAATGGCCTGGCCCCCAGCTGCAGTGGGAGCCCCACTAACCCACCCTGGGCTTTGCAGTGCCATAAAGCTCAGAGGCCTGTGAAGGTGGACCTCAAAGGTGTGTTTTGGTGGAAAAAAATGTTGCAACAAATATTTGTTTGCTTTTTGAATTAAAACTCATGCTGTTGCTGCAAAAGAAGGGACTAAAAAAAAATCCCCCAAGTCTGGGAGCTCGTATTTACCTTCTTACCAGCTCTGCAGATACTTAATTTGAATGTTGCTTCATCTCCTGTCTCCCTCATGTATCATCGCTAATTAAAGTACACACTCTGCATTTACCCAGAGGAGGATGTGGGAGGCAGAAGAGGCTCAGTCTCATTTGCTGGTGCTGTTCTATTGCCTCTGCAGAGCCACATGTAGGGAAACCAGGGTCCTGCTCAGAGCCTGGCAGCTGCAGCACAGACCTTTACCTTCACTGCTCTGTGTGATGGAAATGCCCGATGTGTGAGTGGCCTTTCCAGGGGAAAGGGTCCAGTGAAAGCAGGGGCTGAAACTCCCTGGGAAGACGGGGTGAGCCTGGTGACGGCAGGAGCAACACCTCAATGTGGGCACATCTCCCCACACACCTACTGTGGGGACTGCTCAGGCCCAGCTGAGCAAGCCAGAAGAACTGTGCCAGTAGCAGCCCCATAGCTCTGTGATTTAATGTCTCCATGACCTCCAAATATTCCTACTAGTTTCCAGCTCAAGTGAAATTCAAACAATGCTTTATGCTCTATTTGGACACATCTTCCCCAGCCTGCATGCCGGAGACACCCCCTCACAGGTCCCCAAGAGCCTGGCCATCCCCAAACACACATCCACTCACTCTCAGCAGCAAAATAAGACTGCTGACTTCTCCCCAGGTTCTGGTTCCAGGCTAGAAATCTGTGTACTCCAGTCTCCACTGCATCCCAGCTGCACCTCACCCCCATCCCAGCCAAAATGTGGAGGTATTTTTGGCAGTGCTCAGCTCTGCAGCCACATCGGTCCTCATGCTCACAGCAGCCCCGCCTGCCCTCAGTGCTACAGGTGGCATCAACCTGTAACAGGAAAAGGGAGACTTTAAAGCCTAAAAAAGCGAGGGAGGGATAATACAGACACTTTTAGGCACAGAGATTATCTATGCCTCAAAAGATTCAGGAAGATGGTGTCAGAGGAGGACATGCTGAACTCAGCGTGTTTAACATTTGGACAAAGTCTTTCCCTTGTCCCCATCTGAAGTTCTAGTGCATATTCCGCTCTACAGGAGTGAAATGCATCCATGTCCATAAAAGCTATGGAAAAGCACTGCTGAGAACTTCTACAGCTCTGAATAATTAATTCACAGAACTATAAAAAGCTACAAGGGAATGAAATTTAGAAAAATCTAGTTTTAGGATAATTATAGTTCAAACCAGGAGAGCACTTGGACCCAAGACAGATGCGTTAGTAGGACAACTGAGCATAGTGGATCAAATTCAGACTTGGCAGAGCTGCATAGTCTTATAGAGTGCTCCTCCTGGGATGGATTCAGCCCAGGGAGAGAAAGCAGCCCCTACAGATAATTTGATGAAGTGAGTAAAAATCTAAAATAACACCTCTTAGTAGGGAAGGCACAAGAGAAAGGAACACAATTGTTTCAGGTTAGCATTCATGGCCCAGGTGTAAATAGGGAGTGATATTTTCTGAAATATTTTGTTATATGCTACTTTAACCTGTTTCCCTTCTACACTGCTTCCACTGCCATATCTACTGTGTTACCACTGGTTCATAAAAATCCCAGTTTGTTTGCAGACCATATCACACAGAGGCTTTTTTCAAAGCCCCAGATGCTGGAATTCATGTGTTGCTTGCAGACGCAGGCCTTCAGTTTCCTAACCAGTTATATTTCTAGTCCATATTTTTCATGGCAAGTCTGAAAACATTAACCCTGAGCCCTGAGTTACCAGCAAGCAAACACAGAAGTCTCCTTTCATTTTTCTAAGTTTAAGGCCAGTCATTACCGTGCCCAGTTAGATGCTGAATCCTGGGGACTGCCCATTTAACTCACCCCTTTCAGGTAGGGAAACATGGGATTGTTATAGTTTATGTGCTAACACATGTGGTCAGGCTCTGTAGTGACCATGTTTTAATTGAGTGCTGGAGGAGCCAGTGTTGGGTGACTGGTTTCAGGCAGACATCATGCAATCCCAGTGCTCTCAGCATCTCACAGGGCTCCACAAGACTCTGCACAGGATCTCCCCCACAAGCTCTGCCTTTCCTGGTTTTCTGGTAAAAGAGCATACCCAGAGAGAGGCAGGAGTTTATTGCTGTCTCTTAGTAATGGCAGAATTCAGTTTTATGTAAGCCAGAAATGGCAGGCTACTCACAGACCAACAAGGAGGTTACCACTACTTCAGAGGAGTTATTTTAATGTCCAGTGTCCTGTTTGGCACAGGAGCAGGCACTTCCAGTCATATCTCCTGACTGAAGACATTTGTGAATTGGTAGAGGGGTCTCTCCTGTGTCAGCTCCTGTTTCCACAAGCTCCCTGTTGTGGCATTATTCATTACCAGTACGAAGTTACTGGGCACAGCCGCAGCACACTATCAAACAAAGGCACTATTCATAGTGGTGAACTGTGATTTCCTAGAGACCTCATTTATTAAGAGCGTTGGTGTCTTCCAAAGCAAAATCTCTCCTATATGCCACTGCCACTCAGTGTGCATAAGGGGCACATATGTATTATAAGCAGATATCCTCTCCTTCATTTGCAAGTGCAGGAGTTATTTGACACAACATGAAGCAACAGGAGAGAGGAAACAAGCATTACTGGATCAGTCAAAATTGCATCCAGCTCTGCTGTGGGGTTCCTGCTCCAAAGAGAGCAGAATTAATTTCTATGAAACTCAGCTCTTTAGAGCTCTAAAGTGGGTGGCAGGTAAAGCATCACGTATTTCCCTTGTGTCCAAAAACATTAGGGTCAATTAAAGAGAACAGCATCTGCTGAGGGTTCAGATGATGGAGGAATGGAGAGTATGCCTATCAGCTTATGGATAAAGCAAAGCAGGTGGGAGCTGTGGGCAGGATAAAGGCAGAATGACAATTCCAAACAATGATGACAAGACAGGGAAAAGGCCTGGGAAAAGGATGCAGTTCAGTAGAGACGCGTGTGAGGTAGGCAGGAACAATCAGCTGTGCAAACACAGCCTGGGTTCAGCTCCAAAAAAAGAGACGAGTGGGTGGTTGTGGATTGCAGAGTGAACATGAATCAACAATGTCATGTTGTTGTGCAGAACATAGATGTTCTAGTGTGGATATAGTAGGAGAAAAGCCCATACAATGGGAAATTACCCTTCCACACCAGAGAGAGTGATGTGCTTGAAGAGGGTGTGGCTTGAAGAGTGGAGCTTGCAGAGAGCCCAGCTGCCAAGCAAGGGTAGAAAACACCCCGGGAGCAGAGGCTGACTGAATAGGGGTTTAGCCTAAATATGTGAAGCATGAAGGGAAACATAATCCTCCATCTATGTAAAATGTTGTCATAAATGGATGTCTACCATAAACAGGAGCACTGAGCTTGAAATAAAGCAAGCAAAAATTCAGAGCATGCATGGGAAAAATGAATCCTGCAGGTAAGGACAGCAGTTAGGGAGATTGATATTTCCATCATCCTACAACAGGTCAGACTAGGGGTGGTTAGAAATGATAAAGTGGTACAACCTGCCTTGAGGCTGGAGAAAAAATTAAATGAGCGCTTGTGACTCTTTCTAGCCCTGTTTTTCTGTGATTTATTGGAGAATTCACAGCTGCAGTTTTCCATATTTTCACAGTTTAGAAATGTAGTTCCACTGGCCAACACTGCAGTGGAGATGCTGGGAGAAAGTGGGAGCCCTCTTGTCTAAGCCCAGTGACACCTCACCACTTTTGGAGCAAAGCCCCCATGAAGTCACCAGCAGGCTTTGCTCTGGTCTCCTCTAGAGCTGAGAAAGTAATGCTCAGAGATTTTCTCTCTGTTTTTGTGGAGCTGAAATATCAACAACAAATTACAAATGGGTCAAAATAAGAGCAGTGTTTCTGTCCAGCTTACAGGTTGTTTAACCCTTCTTTCTTCTATAATTTCTTGTCAATCTCTAAGTCTCTTCGAAGCCAAGATTAAAGAAAAAACCCCCAAATTCCTGTCCATGCCAAGTTGTTCACTTTTGTGAATTTGTTCTGCTTTCGCAGCAGAAATTATTCACAAATTGAGAATCACGTGGCCTTTCAGTCTCCTAGAAGCTATTATGAATATATTGACTCAGGTCTAATTCCTTCATTTGCTATTTTGGAGGGATGCAGCCTCCTGCTGATTAATAGCATGGTGGGTTACAGGGAAGGACAAAGCATCTCAAAAAGGTGCTTCACCTCTTCACAGACAGGCACCTCAAAAGGACAAGGGAGAGTGGTCAGAGATGCAGCCAGGGAATCAAGCAAGACATTTTCATCATGAGGGTGAATAGTCCAGCACAGGACATGGAACCCAAGGAAGCAATATTTTCTCCATCCTGGAGTTTCAAAATTCAGTGGAATGAGGACGTGGACAATCTCACCTAACTCTGAAGTTGGTCACACTGTGATCAGAGGTGGGACTAAGACCCCAGGGGACTGTTCTATGATGCCAACAGAGTTAAACCAGAAACCTCCTAAGTGCCAGCAGAGTTTCCCATACTTTTTCATACCTGGAACACAGTTTTCCCCTGTATTTAAGTTGTCAGTGGTTGAGGTGTGTCTCCAGGCTGCCCCAGCTATACCCAGTGCCACCAAGCAGCTGGCCCAGGGCTTGCTGCTGAATCTCTTCCACTCCACATTCCACTCCTCACCTCTCCTTGGCTCACTTCTCCTGATGGATTCTGTCTGGAGGCTTGTTAATAAGGAAAAACATCTAATTTGCTTCTTTGTTTCTTTATAATAGAATAGATACACATATCAATATGGTCTTTAAAATAAAATTTAAAGAAAAGAAAAATTAATACCCTTTCTTTCATTGCTGTGCCACTGCAGAGAGGGAGGGAACTATTTATGCCAACTCCTCTCACTTTCTTGTAGCATTTGTTGGGGTTTTAGGGCCAAATGTCAGCCAGAGAAGACACACCACAGCATTAATGGCTGTAGTCAGAACAATCTCAAAATGCACTTTGCAAATACTGAAAAGCATTCCCCCTATCTGAAAGAAGAAAAAAAAAAAAAAGTGAAAATCACCAGTGTGTTACTCAGATCAAAATAAGCACACATTTTTATGCAGGCATTGCTTACAACTGCACCAAACAGTTTTTGCTTTCACTATATCTGCTGGATGCCTACCCGTGATTACAGGTCACCAGGAAGGGCAGAAGCCATTTTGACTTTCAGAGCCTGGGTGATTTGGCAAAATGGGGCTATTAGGAGATGACTGTCTTGTAACCAAGCCAATTTTAGTGCAGCTTTGGAAGCTCTACACTGATGAAACCATGACAGTATACGTAAGAAAACTACCCTGTCTTCTTGCAACACTTTTCTGTGTATTAGCTAGACAATAAATTTTTAGGAGCATCCTATTTCTTTGCATAGAGGTCAGATATCTAAAGCCAGGATGATGTTTAAAACCAGCACAGAGACTTCTTGGTTAAAGTGCTAAAAATGTGAGCAAAATGAACGTACCTTTACATCCACCATTGTAAAGGAATATGCCGGGCTGCCAGGGCTTCCATCACCTCCATGGTGTGGCTCTCCCGAAAAGAGGGGTGCTTGGTCATAGGTGGTGCTAAAGGACCCTTTCCGGGTGCTTGCATAGGCAAAGGATGGACGAGACAATCGATCTGCTTGAATTTAAAAAGACAGATTTATGAAGAATAATTGCCTTCTAACTTGGCAGACAATGTGTACTGCCTTGAAGGGACTCACAGCTGTGTCCTGTTCTCATGGAGTTAACTGAGCTGAGAAAAAAGCATTTGATCTATTCTTCCTTCCTTAATTCAACATAGCTGAGAATCTCCCAGAATATTTCTATTTGAATTGCAGCAGGCTTTCCATTTTGATAGTTTGGCAGTGAATATCTGTCACACTGATGGCATTTTCTACATGGAAAGTATCACCAACACTTACACTAGACAGTAGCATATACATCACCCAAATGGCTGACTGTGTGTTGTAGGAAAAGCAAGATGGGCTACCTTAGACTATTAATGCAGGTTGCCTTGAGCAACATGAGTTTTGCAGCCAGATTCCCAGATTTTTGTACCATTTCTGAGCTGGATTGACAGCCCTGGAATTTAGCTTCATTTAAAGCTAAGCCACAAATTAAGTGCGTAACAAATAGATCAGGCAGTAGCACCAATCCTGTTCGTAACAGCCTTCCAAATTTCATCCATCATTTCCTGCAACTCAGTGCAAAGATGTCTGACTCTCACCTTTTAAAAAGGCAGATTTTTCATTTTTAAATTTCTTATTTGCTAAGTACTTGAGCACAGGAAAATTCCTGCATAACTTTCTTCCCAGGGAAGAGGAGGAGGCAAAATCCCCTGCAGGAGATCTTGAAAAGTGACCACAGAATTAAATGGCTAATACAAAAACCATGAGCCTAGAAGAAGAAAGAAAAGTAAATTCATCTCCAAACTGAAGTTTCTTTTCCTTCTCTCTTTTTTTTTTCCTTCTGGAGACACACTGCTACTTCACCAGGCCTATGTTGATGGTATCAGCACTGAAATCAGCACTTATAGAAACATGATGGAGCCACCAAGAGTACCAGTTTACAAACCCCCTCAAGTGTTACCTATCTGCCCTGACTCAGACTCTCAAGCTCATAACTTATGTTCTTTTACTTATATGAAGAACATGAGTAAAGTTGTAGAATCATATTTCCAAGGTAGATCATTAGTACTCACAGAAAAGTCTGTGCCATGGAAACTGTCTTTGGGGAAGCATTACTTAGGGATGAATCCTAAGTTCTCTGAGTATGTTAAGCACATTATTTCTTCACTGAAAATGTGTCTTGAGGCTGGTTTCTCTAATGCAGACCTTTGCAAGGCAAGAAAAAGCCCATTGTGCTACACATGATATCTGTAAGGCTCTGTTGGATGTAGAGAGACCAAGGCATTGCCCAGGTCCATGTTAGGACTCTGGTTCATAGCTACTTCTCCCTTCACTCTGCAGGAAGGAAACCCTGACCTTGGTCACAGCCTGGGGACTGAGACTGAAGGGGACAGGGCCAAGGAACTGCTCCATTTTAGTCTCAGTCCAAATACAGGTGAGGCTGCACTCAATATGAAATTTACATTAATATATTGTTAACATTAAATTGTTACATTATATGTTTCAGCTCAATCCAGTATTTGAGAGTTTTGAAACCTGCCCAGTTTTAAAAGTAAGACTCCAACACATTTCTTTGTATTGATATGGTGATCAAAAAGGGCTGTTTAGGCCATCTCTGCCAGAAAAGCATTGCCCTGGAGGGAAACTTTTCAGTCTTGCTTGAAATATCCCTTCATTTCCCCGAGAGGCCATCCAAAGGTCTGTTTCATGACTTGCATATTCAATTTCTTTGGGCACTTACAAGATATGCATATGCTAAATGCATGCAGATCTGAAACAAGCCTTCAGGAAAAATTTCCAAACGAGTAAATTCAATTAACTGAGTTTGCTCTTCCAAATTAATTACTTTTTTTTTCCTAACTGTCTACGAACAACCATTCAGTGACCACGGGATGGTTCATATTACATCCCATCAAGGTGGTCAAACTCAGGATGTAATTGGCAGCAGAGGGGAGGTTCCTTCCCTATACAAATGTCATAACTGCACTCAAGAGAGGTCTGAGAGCCAACAGCCTCTCAGCAGCTGCTCTGGGGGCCTGCTGGCACTGCTCAGTGCTCTCCTGGCCCTAATTCCCCAACAAGGCTGCACCCGATCTCCTTGCAAGGCGAATCGGCTTTCCCAAAAGCCTCCTCAGTTGGATTCAAGAGCACTGGTCTCGTATTGGAAATTTATTGCTCTCGCAAATGTTACCTCCAAAAAAAACTTTGCAAAGATTCAAGGCTGCTTCTTCAAACCAAGCCTGCATCAGTCATTCACAACTGAAATACCGCTGCTCCTATCTCCCTGGCACTGAATGAAAGCACAAGGCACCCCACACACAGCCCCCCATCCTCCTTCCTTCACGACTCAGCTGCATCCCTCACTTCTTTGCCAGCTTTTTACTTCTCCCAGCCAAGGTATCACGCTCAATCTGTGGTCCAGCTGCAGGACTGTCACTTTCCTGAGATCAATGCCCTGTGGCTACCCACTAATTTTAATACCTGCCTTGTCCTTTAATTATATCTCTGCATCAACCCTGCTCAAATGCTGCCAAGCCTTCACAGTCCTTTCCTCAAAAAGCAGACCCTTAACCCAGATGTCAGTAAGTGCTAGGGTTCACCATATATGGTGAATGGATCACTTCACGTTTAGCATAGAAACACACAGAGCTCTATTTTTTGCTGTCAGGGTTAATACAAAAGGTATTCAATTCAGTATCTCCTGTCTCCTGTACTTCTCTCCCTCGAAGTGTCACGCATCCTGCAGGATGATGTGCTCTGCCAATCTGTCCCAGTTCTCTTGATGAAGCTTGAAAAAGCAATTCATTCCTTAGCTCATATTATATAAGATATTAGAGTGTTCTGAAATACGTCTGCCAGCATTTTGATGGTATTGTTCAAACTCTGTCACTAGAGACTAGCCTGCTTAATGTGGCAGCAGTGTTCCTCTGTGGTGGCTTGTCCCACAGAGTGGCTGAGGAGACCTTGCAGTGAAATGTCTCAGTGCTTTTCCGCTTCCCTCTGATGCACTAGCCCATTGCCTCTTGTGTGTATGAGGCACCTCAGTCACCTCTACGCTCCACCCCAAAGAAGTCCTTGCCCCACTGGGCTGCTTCAGTCTGTGAATCCCTTCAAACTCAGCTCATGGAGCTGACAGCAAACCCTTGCCTTCTATGTAGGAGGACATTCACATTTTACTTGATGTTATTTCCAGTCCATTTGTGTGGATGCCCTGGAAGGGCACCCCTAGGTTCTGGCTTCTCCCATGGAATACCAAGGATCTATTCCAGTTTCACTTTCCCCTGCTTGCCTTACATGGCCAAGTTCCAAGTTCTGTAACCCCATTGGTTCCAAGCCCTGTTGATCCCTGTTCCCTGGCCTCCCACTGGCCCTCATACCCCTGGCCCCTCCTGTGTGCCACCCCCAGACCCTCAGATCATCGGGTTCTGATGCTCTCTCCACCCCTTGCCTTCCTGGGATAAAACCCAATACCCTCCCTTTGCTCTGGGTTCTTCCCTTTGTCCCTTCCAGCATGAGGTGAATAAACCCAGCTGGGGATTCACACGAGGACCCCCTCCTGCCTCCGTAGCCTTATTTCCATCGGCTGTGTGTGCGAGAGTGGCGAGCTCCTCCGCCCGGACCGTGCTGCCTCCCTGTCCTCCGGGAGACTCTTACAGAAGGTTGCGGTGCCGAGCAGCCCCAGCTGCGCTGCAACACATTTGTTGGGAAAGATGCTGAAGAAACTCACCCATCCTGAATTTGGCCTTCAAAGGTCATATGTTCCATTGATTACAAACCCACCTGCCTCCCCACCATGCTCTCTTGCTTCATATCCCAGCTCCTTACTGTGCTTTTTTGCCCTGCTTGTATCCCTACCATCCAGATTACCCTGTCTACCTCTACATCTGCTCTCCACTCACTAGTCTGTCTCCACCTGCTTTTCACAGCTTTGCCTTATGCATCCATATGCTTGAACTGCAAGTGTGGGATTTCTTCATGCTTGGCTCCAATGCCCAGCTACAGAGGAAGAGCTCCTGAGACTGTGTTGGGCTGGTGCCTTAAGTCCGGAGATGAAATCATCTGAGAACTTACCCTCAGCACCATATATCTAAAGTGTAAGTGAAATAGGTTTTGGTTTTTTTCCCAGAGGTTTATGTCTTGGCCAGATTTGAGGAGAGGGAAAAATGAAAATTGATCCAGTTGCAAATCAAACCCTCCTACTGAGCTTCATTTCCTGCTCCAAAATGAGGCACTGCAGTTCAGGCTAAAGAGCTCCAAGAATTCTGACTTAAGGAAATTAAACTGGTTTGTGTCAGACTTTTTCCAAATTTGATGGATCAAATTTGCTGAAGCTTGCAAAGCCACCAACCCCTGGGATAGGTAGTATAATATGTAATTCATTTGGATTCAATCTTATTTGACAAGGCAGAATCAACTGAAAACAGGAATTGAGAATGGAAATTGCTTAGTAATTCTAAATTCACACAGCTCTGAAAATTTTAATGTTCTTCTCTCCAAGAAGAGTCTGGGAGCACAGGGAAAAGGTAATGAAATAAAAGGTGCTAGTAATAATCTTCATCTTTAGTAACATAAAAGATTAGACACTAAAGGTTTATCTCATGTGCCATTAAAAAAAGTTAAATGCTGTTGCCAGCAGTCATCTTCAGCCCCTCCTAAATGCCCAGTTACAGTTTCTGAAAGACAAAAAATGCAAGATGAGCCAGAAGCCGATGGAAGACCTTCCATGGTCAGGTGTCGCAGCTCCAGGATCCCATGCTCAGTTACCTACAAAATGTGTTTCTTTGTATTACCCTGCACCATACTGCAGAACACGGCATTTTCAAGTAATTTGGGCCTTTCATGGCTTTAGTTTACCCTCATTTAGAAGGGGGTTCTCACCTCTAAGCAAAGCTGACATTTGTTCTCATTGATGGCAATTACATGTTTACCCAGCGTTCAACAGAGCAGACACACAAAAGTTGCCCTCTGAATGTTTTCAACAATATTACTGCTCTGTCACCAGCACAGCTTTTTCCCAGCTCACTCTTTCCATCTCCACAGTTCACATAAGCAGGTGCCATTAGTCTCTCTCCAGCAGCAGCAATAGCTGCACTCTCTGGCTCCATTCCCATCCCAACCCCAACGCTGCAGGATGCTTTTCCCCACCCAGTCCTCTTCCACATGTGCAGACAGAGACAAAAGTCTCTGAACAAGAGTGGCAGCTCTGCCTAGGGAGTACCTGCAGCTCCTTTCCAGAGGAGCCTGGGGCACTGTCTTTTCTGGATTTGGAGATCTACTCTACCTATCTGTCTATGGTAGATGAGGAAAACCCAACACCTCTGGGTTAGGGATCTGCTAGACCTTGTTTCAGGTCTTTATGCAAACCTTTCTCCTTGCAGATCACAAGTTTCTGGACCATCCCCAAATGCATGTGCCCAAGTTTGCTCTGAACCTCTTTGCACAGCACAGCCCCTGGGCAGGCAGCTTCATCCCACCACCCTCATCCTCAGCCATACGCGCTTTCTCCAGTTGCTGTCACAGCTTTGGAGAGGACTCCAGCCCTGCAGAGGCCTCTTTGCCACTCCACCTTCCCGACTTCACCCTTACTGACATCACTCTGGTGAGTCAGGGTGTTACTGTCTCTGACAATAAACCCTTGTGAACACCCACCTTCAAACAGCCAAGCAGGGTCAGCTGCAGACAGCCTCTTGCAGACCCTCACAAACTTCTCAAACTCACACAGCGTGACTGCAATACCTATACAGCACATTAGCCACATCTTCCACTGCACAAAATATTAACACAGAGAGCCAGAGAGCATCTTCAGTCATTTACCACAAAGAATGACACAAGCTTCAAAGAGAAAATACAGCTGCAAGTTTCAGTAACTCAGAAGAAAACACACTCTTTCAAGACTCCATACATATATCTTCTCACATTATGTAAAATTAATTTCCGTATCAGACAAAGCCAAAGAATTATTAAGATGAAAGGTCACTTAAAATGATCTGTGTTACTGATTTTATCAGCCACTACTTACAGCTTTAAAAAAGTCAATGCCATCTAATAGCGTCCATATTTCATCTGTTGAGAAATCTAATACTCTCAGAAAGGAAGCAATATCAGACTGCATAGTCAGTCTTATGTGGAAGAGAAATACAATTCAGAGAAACAATAAGAGAAAGAAAATCGTGAAACCCAGCTAATATGCTGCATTTATACATGGAAGGAGAGAAGAGGAGGGAGGGAACAAACAAAATTATTGTGATGAATATTGAGAACATCTTACAAATAATGCAGATGCTAGCATAAGATATCCTTTATTTCTGGAGTTGGTAATGAAAGAGATGAAGATTACTGCAATGTCACTCCAATACTATGAGAGCACTGTCAATCCTGTCAGTAATCCCAGTTACAGAGTGGTGTGTGTGTGCGGAAGGTATCGGCTTCTAAAACTCAGGAGTGCAATGGTAGATGTCTCATCTCTTTTTCCCAAATTTTATGTTGTGCACCTTCACCCATATGCTGCTGCTGACCCTATGGTAGCATCCAGATGCCCTGATTTGGGATCCTGTTTTGTGAGAAGCTGCAGTTTCAGCTGGCAAAGGCTGTAGTTGCTCCCAGCAGGTACCAACACGTGGGTGAAGGGCAGGCAGAGACACACAATGCCTAGGCAGCAAGAGAATCCTGAGAAAGGAGCATGTCTTTTCTTCATTCAAACACACCTATAAATGCAAGCACAAGGAAACCTAACCAGATTTATCCAATAGCAATGAAAATCTTTCTCTCTCTTTCTTGCCTCTCAATTGGCAGCATTTGTGGCAGAGCTTTCTTACTCCCTCACCTAGTCCAAGGCAAGAACATGCACACTTCCATGAACTGTCTCAAGTGGCAATAAAAGCAGAGTAAAAGTGCTCCTGCCTCCTGTCAAAAGGAATGCAGCTATGGCACATCAGGGCATCATATGTGGAAAGCCAGAGCATGTTTCTGCACTAAGTCAGGCAAGCTCAGTACTGGGCACCAAGTTGGCTTTGTTACTGGCTCCCAGCTGCTGTGGCAGACAGTCTCCTTTGGTGTGGACACAGTCACCTGAGGCCTTTATCCACCCTTGTACCTTGTCATCCCCAAGGGCCAAGCCATGTGCGGTGTGGCCAGCCTGGTCCCTTTGCTAGCAGCTGTCCCCTCCCTGCCACCAGCTGCCAGGGCTGGGAGAGCCGGGCACGGGAGGTGTTTCCAGCAGTGCTCCCACCACAGCTGTGATCCCACCTGTCCCCATATTCATTTACACATCCTCATGCAGTTGCAATTATCCCTTCCTGCTGCCTGGTGGGGGTTGCCCCCAGAGAAGGGCATGGTCTTTTCCGAACTGGTCCATTCTGAACTCAAAGCATCACTCCAAGCCACCCACACTGGCAGAACCTGGGCAGAAGTCTAGTCCTTTCCTCTTATTTTACCCCACGCCACTATTTGTTCCTGTTTTGTATTAAGAGATATTTTTTTCTCCTCCTCATTTCATATTTTCAAAAAAATCAACTTTGTCAGTGTTCTGCTGCCTGAGTTATTGCAGGAGCAATGCATTAACTCAGGGGTCAACACTACCAACTCAAGGCTTGTTTTGAAGCTGGTAACACCATTACAGGTATTTTGCTTTGGCAAGTTTAGCGTATGAGATTTCAGCATTTAACACCCTTCCTTCACACTGTAGGTCTATTCATATTTTCCTTGCTTAAAAGGTGGAGATTTTTGTTTTTACATTGTTAATCTGCTTTTTAAGAGAAGGTCCATCTCCTTGATCTGGTCCATCCAGAAAGTACCACAGTCAAAAGAAATCTGCCTGATTGTACTACATCGCTGATTTGGGGTGAGAACATTTGCTCTCAAGTTCTCCCTCAAATCAACGACGGAGATACCGTTGCAGTGTGGGCGCAGGCTGCTCAGCACCGCAGCCTTCCTGCAAGCGTCTCCGTGGGGAAGGGCGCTCCAGTTGGGCATAGAGGGGTCACCACTCTCACATGTGTAGCCGGTGGAAATAAGGCTACAGAGGCAGGAGGGGTTCTCGTATGCGTTCCCAGCAGCGTTTATTAGCAGCGGAGGTTGACGCCTACACAGCAGCGGACCTCAACGCCCATCCACACACTGGAAGGTTCCAGGGATGAAGACCCAGAACAATGGGAGAGTCCAGGGTTATACACTGGGTAGGTGAGGGGTGGAGAGAGCATCAGGGCCAATGATCTGAGGGCCTGGGGATGGTACATAGGAGGGGCCAGGGTATGAGGGCTAATGGGGCAACAGGGGAGGAAGGGCTAAGGAATAAGGGCCGATGGGGGAACAAGGATGGGAGAACCCTCCAGAACATAACCATATAGGGGAAAAAAGGGGCAGGGAGGCCAACAGGCCAACCGGGGAGTCAGAGCTGGGGTACATTTGCACAGTGTCACAAGGTGTCCTGGGAGAAGCCTTTTCTGTCACCCTAAGGGGCTAGTCTACAGCTTAGGGCCTGTCCCTCCAAGGGACCACAATGGACCCTGGCTTAGTGGGCTCACTGGCCTCCACAAGCTACTATCTCCCTAATGAAGCAGTCTCTTGTATTTTGCTTTAAAAAGCTATATGTGATAAAAACAAGTCAGCTGTCTCCCTGAAAATTTTAAATTATTATCTATATAAACATCTTATGATCAAATCTAACTCATCTTATCTGAATGCTTACCACAGTGCCTTGTTATCCCAACTTAAATCTAGTTAGGAATGTTATTCACAATTGTTATTTTAATAGGAACCCACTCCTAGAATTACCTGTCTGATAAGGACTTCTGTTCAGTGGATGAATTTCATGGTCTTGCAGAATTAGGCCTTACATTTTTACAATTATGTGCAGAAATTACATGACCTTGTTTTGTATTTCCCTGACATGAAATTTTGTGTTTCCTATTAGTTCCAGCTTTTTATCTGATAGCACAGTGATAATTTCTTCCTGAACACCAAATATAGTGTACTTGGCAATTACAGACTCAGAAAAGAAGCAATTACTTTGCTTACAATGCTTTATGAATTAAGTTCACAAAGGTTGAGGCAGAGGTGTCAGCTATTCTCCATACAATCTGATATTTGCATGTTAATTGAATCCTCCTCCAGGAAGGCCACCCTGTTTAGCTCATCAGAGAAGAAGCAAGAAAGCTAATTCATACCTCAGAGAGGGTAGATGAAGAAGGGCAGCCATTACCAAAACGAACAATTACCACGTTTGTTTTATATTAGAGGTAAAACACACACGTGTGGATAAACAAGGCTCAGTCATGGCTGTTGTCAATGGGCCTCTTTTGCAGTCAATGGGGTTATGTGGATTTGTGCTGGCTGAGAATCAGATCAGTGCTGGAAGAGTCCAGGAGGAGCCTGGGGAAATTAAGGAAGCTCTTAGTGCCAAGCCTCACCCGGCAGAAGCTGCAGCATTTGATGGTCATTTGCATGTCATTAACAAGGTCCCTAAAAATGAAAACTTGCCCAAGTTCAGGGTGTCAGAGGCATTGCCAAGAAGGGAATACCTGGTTTGTTTCAAATCAGGAGACCTCTGTTATCTTTGACAAAGTTTAGCTGGAATAGCTTCCAAATTGTATCAAGATTTAACCCGAATATACTCAAGGACTCAGCCATTTGCCTTTTTTTTCAACCTATTGCCATAAACCAGTATTGGGTGTGACTCTCTGGTTCTAGTGGTATCTTGCTCACAGACTTGGAAGCAAGATTATGAGATTATTTTGGTTATATTTTTGCTGAGCTGCTGGATGACCCAAGGATGCTGAAGGACGCCTACAGTGGCAGCTCTCTCCTAAAGGGTGGACTCTGAGTACTTGCAATTTTCATCAGTCTCAATAAGTTCTGTCAACTACAAATTGAAACAAATTAATTGTATTCATATCTTGCATAAGTTACTAAAAAAGAATCATTCCTATTTTCTAGCATTCACCAGGATACAAAAATTTAAAACTTAATAAAAAATTGAGATACGTGAGGTACTATCTGAGGACTGGTGGATAAACTTTATCTCTACATCTGGCTTGCAAATTTTTATTGTAGCTTATAATTTCCTATTTTAAAATATAAGTTGAAGATTTGTTCTGTGCATGTGACTTTTTTTCCTAGGTAATTGGGATCAAGTTTGTTTGTCTAAAAATACAGATACAAAGCACAATAGCGACTTTAAAAAAAACCAACCAAACAAACAACAATTATTTTGATTTAGTCCTTAAATCCTTAATGAAATATGATTGCTACTGAAAAAGTTTCTTATTTATTAACATAGGCATTTTCTATGGTAAATTAATTGAACTGGCCATCAGTAACCACAGGGTCCGTCAAGACATTGAAACCATTAAAACTGCTCACATCCCACTTCTATGAGCATGTAGAAAAATCACACTTAGTTTTTCCTATTTTGAATCAGTTTTTCAGCTTTCAATTAATTTGTCTTTGAGCTCAAGTAGATGAACATGCTTAAACAAAAACCCCACTGAATTCCTGCTGTGATGAAACAGCTGTAAAACTGTCTTATTGTGACAAAAACGCCCTTGTTTTAGATACTTGTGTGGTGGGCTTTATGGTCTTTCTTTTTCTAACTTTGAAAATAAACAATATAATTCTTAAATAGTCTACTTAATTTGTATCAACTTAAACTCTCAGCTATTATAGCAAGTTCTTCCCTAATACACTTGTCATAATTTCATATCTCAAAACAGATCTTCTGTTTCATTATTTGCTTCTTAAAAAAAATCTGGTTTAAATAAATATCTTCTGTTTTATAAAGCAACAAAATTTTCTGTAATGGCAAATTAAATTCACTGTGGAGAAATAGACAAGTGAAGAACAGCTCTTGCTCTACTTCCATGATAGTGGTGTCTGAACAATCCATTACTACTCAGGAAAAGGATGCTGAAGTTATAACAGATGTAATAGCTGTAAATAGCTGGAATAATGATATCAAAAAATGTTGCTGGTTACACAGAGTTATTTAAAACTAAAAAAACTTAAAGAATTTCAGAAGGACCTCACTGGGCAGTACTTGGGCAGCAAGTTGGTAGGTAATTAATGGAAAAATACATAGTGACACACATGGAAAAAATTCTAATCCTGCCTAAGATGAATATTAAATTATTTTTTCCACATGGTTAATAGACGGGATAGCTTTTGAAAAATTCAGCACAGTCGCAGTTAGAAGTAGTGATCATTAAAACAAAGAGAGAAGCAAAGAACAGCAAAGGAATTGTCCTAGTGGGGCTTGGGCCATGCAGAGAACATCTCCAGGTGCGTGGGTCAGGTGCCCTCCACCTCCAGCAGCATTGATGAGCTGGGAGAAACACAGGGCAGGGCAATGAAGGTTCAAGACACCGGTCATCTTCAGGTCAGTGAGACAATAGAGCAGAGGCACCACAGAGAGCTCCAAAGTCCAGGTGGGACAGAGAAGGCAAGCAGGATGATAAGTTCTCAGCCTGTCTCCTATCAGTTTTATCTAATGCTCTCCAGCTGGACAAAATTTTGAGAGTGCAGAAAATACATGATTATGCAACATCTCTAGAGCTCCTTGCCACAGGTTACAAAAAGCTTGTGGGTGCAAAAAAAGGAGTTACACAAATCTGAAGGAGGACAGGAGCCCACTGAAGAGTATCAGCCTGGAGAAATACCACCTGTGCCTCTCAGTAGATGGGAGGTGCAGATGGAAAGAAAGTGTGAACATGTTGCCACACACTCACTCTCTCGCTTCACTCTTCTATATCTTTGAAAATAACCATGTTTCTGGGAAGAGCTGGATCATCACCTAGGCAGGTTTATGTACTTGAGCAATTCCTTGTGCCTGAAACTGTAATCTATATTGTGCTATTATTTGTCATATTTTACCAGGCAAATCCATTCTCTAAGTATGATATCAGCATCATGCAGATACTGTGACATCTCAGAAATTAAATAGGAAATACTTCTAATGAAGAAGCAAGCAATGTTTACCTTTCACTTCTATTTAATATGTTTAATTCTAGTATTGCAGATAACAAAATCTGTGAAGGTGCTTAAGCATTTGCAATTGCTGAATGATTTCAGAAAGTAATCAGAAAACTGAATATATTAGTCTGATTGCTGCTACAGGAAGAACAGATTCAGTTATCAAATAAGTCATAAAAGATTCAGGTATTCTTGACCATTGCCTGCCTCCCTCACACAAAACACATTTTATTATCTCCAGGGATCAGAAAATAACCCTGATGCTCAGCATCCAAATGGCACCTCTACAGCTTGACTGGAACTCTACCCACATATGTTATTGATATTTCCAAACTGACAGCAACTTAGAAGGAACTTAAAACAACAGAAACCAAACAGCGCCCTTCTCCTACCCAGGCATTAATATTAACCAAATGGGCAACAGTACATAAGAAGAGCTTTTAGCCATGGGAACATAACCAGCAATATTATCATGGGTTTGCATGTTTAAATTAGTGAGCTATTTCCACACCTTACCACAGGAAGCACTGGGACACTTAGCTGCTTGAGGATTTGTAGAGGTGTAAGTGCAGCTGGAGACATGAGAAGATCTTTCATATTTGGGTCTCATTATTTTTAAAGAATGTTATAACCTAGTCTTGATTGACAAAAGTGTCTTCATCCAGCCTCTTGGGATAGTGTGGCCAGCAGCAGCCCTTGCTATCTCCAGCTGCAGCGGCTGGACGGTGGGGGAGGGCTGGGAAGCCTGCCAAAGACTGCAGCTTTTTGCTGGATGTGACAGGAGGGCAAGATGAGCAGAGGCCAGCTAAAGATGGCAAAGAGAGAGAGTAAGGGACTAAAAGGACTGCCCTGTCTCCCAATTTTTTCTGGTTTAACATCTTGTTCACAATGTTAATGATATCACCAGGCTCATATTTAGCCCTTTTTTTCATCAGTTCTCAAGCATTTAGTCTAGAGAGGCAGAGCCACCTCTCCTCCAGCCCGTTTTCTGCCAGTGCATTGCACCACCCTGCACCACCCAGGCATTCGGTGACAGCCCAGCTTCACATCTAACTTTCTTAAAGACTTGTGCTAGGAATATCTGCCAGGAACAAAGCCAGTGTTTATCC
This sequence comes from Picathartes gymnocephalus, assembly GCA_013390045.1. Classification (NCBI taxonomy): domain Eukaryota; kingdom Metazoa; phylum Chordata; class Aves; order Passeriformes; family Picathartidae; genus Picathartes; species Picathartes gymnocephalus. The sequence goes on from WEKY01039596.1 coordinate 53,295, forward strand.
AGCAGGTTTCAAGAGCCAAAAGGTTCCCGATTTAAATCTTCCCAAGAGTTTCCCTCCCCACAAAATTAGTGTTTTGCTGTCAGGGAAACAGACAACTGAGCACTGATCTCTGCACTTTGGTCTGAAAAACAAGAAGCACTTGCCTGAAACCAATTCAGATGAACTAGACTGTCCACCATGGGACACAGTTCAGATTTTAATAATGTGAGGGTTGACAGATGGGAAGAAAAACATTTCCTCCCCCTTCTTTGCCATGACCTTGCTTTTCTGGCAGTTTGGGAAAGGGAGCCCTGGGACAGCTGGGATGTGAGTGAGCTGGTGTGTGTGGTCCCCCGAGGAGAGCAGAAAAGGGATGTTCATGGCATATCCAGTCCCAGAACAGAAGTCAAAGGGCTGAATGATACCTCTGAAAGCTGCAGAGGTAAAGAGTCCCCATCTGTGGCACCTAAAGAGTCCTCATCTGTGGCACCATGCCAGGAGAGCTGACCCAAACATGCAGATAACCCCAGCCCAGGAAAACCGCTTCCTGGCTCCAGACCAAGACAATGCCCCCTATAATTCTTAGTTAAATGTAAATGGCAGAATCCATCAAACCAAACCCTTAACCAGACAAAGGTCACTTATCTCCCAAGAGTACTGTGACATGCTATAGTGAAAACAGATGCTGTTTACATCATTATTAAAAACCTGATCATTATCAACAAACCTGATGAGCAAAAAAACCTCCAAGTAACTAAAATATTACAGGTAGAGAAAATGCTTTTCTGGGTATATTTTTGGAAATGCTGGTGCTGCAGCAACAAGACCCTCGTCTAGGAGCATTCAGCATCTTTCCTGTTACCAGTGAAACATTCCCACCTTTGAAAGAATTTCAAGCAGCCATGATCAATCCCCGCCACCAGCCGTGGCTGTGAATGGATGTTTGGGAACCCATCTTCAAACCTGGCTGAAAACCAGTGTGGGGTGCATTGGAGCCAGTGGATTTGACTGTTCTTCATCTTGCAGAATTGGACTCCCACTGGCAGCATATTTGATGGATTGCCAACAAAAGTGGAGTCATCCCAGCAAATGATGCTCTCTGTATAACATTTGAATTCCAAAAGGCCTGCTTCTTCCCAGTAATGACATACAGTAATAGCAGGATAGCACTGAAATATTGAATGATTACAAATAATATTTTGGTTCACAAAATACCTTTCATCCAAAAGGGCCATTACAATTGAAATTATCATGAAATGACAGTCTAGCCTATAGCACCGTAGTCTTTGCTCCCCACTTTAAAGCCCCAATGAAGTTCTTGAAAGAAAGTGATTCACAACACTGATTTACTACTTCTGTGCCAGAATTTCACAAATAGTTCACAGTATTACAGTAGCAGTATCCTATTATACAAGTTATTTCACATGCACAGAAGAACACACTTGCCAGCTTTGGCAAATAGGAAGCAAAGGATCCACATCTCATAAACAGAGAAAATGTAGATCCAAATGCTTATGTCATACAGAAGTTAACCAGCAATTATCATTGCAAGTAGAGTCAGGCTAAAAAGTTATCTTTAGTGACATAGACGTACCTGACTTAGGAAAAAAAGTCTTTGTCAAAGATAGGAACTGATGTCTCTGATTTAAGTCCAAGGTTTTAAGGACTTGGCAGCACAAGCCCACGGCACAAGAGGCACTTGGTGCTTATTTGATCAGAAAAGTTCATCCTTTCCTTCCTGGGGAAGAAGCTCCAGAGTTAGTCCCTGATGTTCCCATCTGCTTCTAGAGCAGCCTGGCCCAGGTGCTTTAACAATGTCACAGAAGCAGAAGGGTCACCCAGGAGTTGGCTCAGGTTGACCATGCATTCCAAAGGCAGTCCTACGGATCAAGCCAACACAGCCTGGCTTCCTAAATAACATAAGGAATCTGTTGCTTATTTGGAGAATAAGAACTTGGAAAAAAATTTATCTGCTTCCACTGAGATTATTTTTGTATCCCAAAGAGAAGACCTGTCACTTTGCAAGGATGGAAAATAAATAGAAACAGAGAGATAGAGGAAAGAATTCAACCTGTACAAGCTGGGGTAGGATGTAAAGACACCTCCAGGGAGGCACAAGAACTGGAGAACTTTGGGAAGGTCAGTGAGATTTTTAGTGTGGACATCACAGCACCACCACTGAAGGACTCCCACTGGACATGGGAAAAGCCATTGAAGTTGCTACCATGACGGTCAGTGCTTTAGTGGGGGCACTGCACATATGAATAGCACTGTATGTATGAAAAGATATGCCCATGATTTAGCTCTAAAGGAAAGGAGTGAGGTAGAACTGGGTAATTTTCATTAATTTAGGCATCTTCTGTCTCTCATTATACTAATGCATGCACTAGTAAACCATTTACTGTGAATAAAACTTGTTTCCAAATTAAAAATAAAAAATAAAATCCTGTAAACCTTCCATAGTTTGCTATATAAGAACCTGCCTATTTTATGATCCTATTTATTTTGGCAAGTGCTGAATTCAAGAGTTATGCTGATGTAGAAACCTTAACCAGTTTAGTGTTCCTGTGAGTCGGAGGATCTTTGATACAGCATGTCTACATTAAGAAGACTCTTATTATATTTTGCCTCTCAACTTAATTAAAGTCTCTTTTGTGAAATGCTGCATTTGTAACTACTTTTGCCTTCCTGAAATGAACCATCTTGTCTGGTACAGTAATTACAACAACATCATTGAATCTGTATTCATAGGCTGTTTTTAAAATAGCTCCCATTTCTGAGTAAAGACTAAAGGTGTTGGTGGGTAGAAATGCTGATGAGTCTCTGTGGCTACAGTAAGTCATGGATCACACAGCATACCCCTTAACAGGAAAACAATTGTAAACCACCAAAGGATGACATCCCCAAAGTTTGCATTAGAACAACACTGCCCTCAGCCCTGCCAAGCTGCCACCATTCCCAGAAGCACAACAGGATACAGCCAACCACTTTTTTCCAGCTGGAAGTTGTAGTTAAAATCCATCAATTCAAGCTGGGAACTGAATGAGCTGTATTGGTGAGACCCTCCAGAGCCAAGCACCCATGCCAGCTCTACAACTGACTGATAGCACAACCACAAGTGACTCACTTCATCTCCTTGTGCAAGGTTTTCCTCTCCAGTATTTGCTTCACATTTCATTACATAAGGAAACTGAAGACATTTTCTTGTGGAAGAGAGTGAACTAGTTTTCCAAAGACTGCAATCTACACCCACAAACAACTGTTGACATTAAGAAAGCATTGTGACTTTGAAATGTCATTCTGGAAGTTTGAAGATTTCCATTTCAATGTTTTTAGAGAATTTAATAAAGGAAAAATTAGTTTAAAAAGAAGCATTTTTGGGCCAAAACTTTTGACCCAATTCTTCTCTAAGCTAATTTAAGTTGGTTGTCTTCATCATTTTCTCAAGTTTAGGCAGGTTACAAAAACCCTCAGGATTTCAAAGAGACTAACAGAACACATTACAAGAACTTTAATGTAAAGAAGCAAGAATTTATCTGACATAAATCTGCACTATCAGATTCAACTGACATGCATGGGAAAAATGATCAATGCTTAAAGAAGTTGTTTTTTAAGTAATTTCAAATTCCCCAACAACTTCAAATAGTTGAAGAAGAAAATTTATTCATTTTCTGCAAAAACTGTTGTCGGCCTCCAGTTATTGAATCCAAACCTAGACATCCTGAATTATCTTTAATTGGCTCAGCATTATAAGGCCTTTAGCAGAGTGCTAATTGCTCACCCCTCAGCCACAGCTACATATACATATAGAGAAGACTTTTCATCTTCTTTGATGCAGTACTGCAAGTGAGGAGGATAGAAATGCCTGGCATTTCAACCCTGCCAGCTCGGATCAGCACCAGAGTGTAACATCATCCCAGTGGGAAAGGAAAAGTGAACATTTATAACAGAATCACACTGTCAAAATCAAAACAGGAGTCACCTCAAGCCATGAACTGGGTTGGTATGATTTCCAATTATCATTTTAATTATTCTTCTACATCTCTTTTTCATATTTCCAAGACTGAAGCTGCTCTGTTCTTTAAGAACAATGTTTTCTAAAGGAGCTCAGATGACCATAGTAACCACTCATATACAGGAATGTCAGCTCAGATTTGTACAAGAATGCCAACTTACATTAAGTGCAGTACATTTAAGAGCTGAAATCGTGCTGAAGATGGCAAAATGAGGAGCTTTACTGAGCAGGATGTGGTCCCAGAAGGTCTTAGTAATACATGGAAATGGATATTCAGCAAAAGCAATGGAGAAAGCCCAAAATGTGGTGTTCCCCTGGGAAATTTTGTCTGGGCTTTGTTTCCCTTTCTTTCCTCATTATTAAATGGTTCAGGGAAGACCCTACACAGGTTTTTCAGAAAATACTCTTCATGCAGACCTAAGTAGAGTCTTGCCCACTGAGCTGACAACCTGCATCCTCAACAGATAATCCTTTTTGCTCTGCTCAGTGACCCAGAACACTGGGAGTCCAAAGGACACCCTTAGTGTGCAGAACAAGTTGAGATGCTTTAGGGCATATTGTGTGTGGCATGAAGAAATAATGTGGAAGAACCTAGGGGGAAAAAGTTTCTCCATAATGCCACCACATGCTGCCTGGTACAACGTGAAAACTTGTACACTGGAACATAATTTTCTAAAAGACACAGTGATGAAACATGTGAGTTTGGCCCGAATCTTTAGAAACTCTGTTCATTCTGTCCAACTTCCGCTTGGTGTACCTCAATAAACTGTGAGAAAAGTCCCCAGATTCCAGATTCTTGCAGTGACAGAGCATAATGACATAACCACAGGGCACCCATGCAGAATGTGTACACTAGGAACAGAGTCCTTGTCACGCAGGCACAGTGAAACCATTCCCTCTCCCATCTCAAAGCTGCTGTGCTCTGCTGCTGTGCATCTTTATGCTGTAGCTAAGTGGCATTTGTAGTGAAATCCTGCAGTGGCAAAGCACTGGTTCACCACAAAACAGTAAAAACTGAAAGGTGGATCTCAAAACCAATAAGAGTGTCAACTCTGAGACTTTGTTTTACATGCAAGATAAGATTGTATGTAGCAAAAATCAGCTTTCAGGTAAAATGTCAGCCAGTATTTTCCTTGCCATCTACGACCTTGCAGGGCAGACAACTAGAGGAATGGAGCACATCTCCTATAATGAAAAGCTGAGAGTTGTGATTGTTCAGCCTGAAGAGAAGGTCCTGGTGTGACCTTATCACAGCCTTCCAGAACCCAAAGAGGGTCTACAAGACAATTGGAGAGGGACTTTTTACAAGGGCATGCAGTGATAGGACAAGAGGGAATGGCTTCAGACTGAAAGAGAGTAGGTTTAGCTTGGATGTTGGGAAGAAAATCTTAACTGTGAGGATGGTGATGCACTGGAACAAGTTGCCCAGAGAAGTTGTGGATTCCTTTCCTGGATGAGTTCAAGACCAGGCTGGATGGGACTTAGAGCAACCTGGTCTAGTGAAAGGTGTCCCTGCCCATGATAGGAGGGTTGTAAATAGGTGATCTTCCAATCCAGGCCATTCTCTGTTCTATGATTCCATCCCAGCCTCTGGGCTGAACTTTGGCCTCCTCGGCAAGGCTCTTAGTTTGCAGCACGTCCTGTGCAGTCCCTCTGAGCCCTAAGGAAAAGTCTTTCACTCTTCTCTGAATCTAGGTGGAAGTATGCTTATCTCAGTAGTTGCCTGGCTCTCTGTGAGGCTGTGCTGAAAACATGCCTTCCTTCCCGGGGTGCAGGCATGCAGTCCTTTTTCAAAACAGGGTCCCCATCTGTCCTGGTTTGAAGGACAGGAGACTGCTAGGGAAGGCAGGAGCCTCCCTTGGGATGGAGAATGTGAACCCCTCCCCTCTGAATTATTGTAATTTCGAAATTAAGGGGTTCTCAGGCAAAGATATGGGAGTAGGAATAACAGTTCTTTACTAGTATGTATAATAGAGCAAACAAACAACAACTCTTATGGCACTAACAACAAACACAACCAAGGACCCGGTCCCGACCCCCTGGCCTGAAGGCACTGTCCCCTTGGGTGCAGTGATGGTCACAGCCGGCAGGGAGCACGTGCTATGGTGGTTCAGTCAGCAGGGGAAAACAAAACGGAAGAGAGGTTTTGCTTCACAAACCCCCTTGGAGCAGTCGATCCCAGTGCCCCAGCAGGATTCTTGGAAAGCAGCAAACTGGGACGGCAGGACGTCTCGGCAGGCGGGGGAGCGGGGCTGCAGCGCAGTGAAACCCAGAGCAGTGCCGAAGGAGCGGTGGGGGCGGGGGGCAGCAGCCGCCCGGCTCCTAGCCCAGCGAGGAGAGGCGAGCTCAGGGACTCCGGGCACCCGAGCAGATGGCAACAGGTTCAGTGGCTGCTCTCACAAGCAGAGGCTCACCCAAGAGGCAGAAGAAAACAGCTCCAAGCCAGGGCTCCAGCTGCAGCAGCGAAAAACTTCTCTCCAGCAGAGCAGCCCCTTCCCGTGTCGTCCTCCGAAATCCCAGTCCCACTCAGCCTCTGCCCTCGCCTTTTACCAGTCCCCAATTCTCGAGATATTCCTCCACCCCCCTTCGAGAGAAAACTCCCCGACAGAACAGTAAACATAGATAGCCCTCTCCTTAGGCTTAGATATATCCTTTGTTCTTCTTAAGTACTCAGTGATAACGGCCATTTAGCAACTGAATGGAAAAAAATTCTATACTGTTAAAAGGAAACAAAAGGAAAGACAACCCAACCCCCAACACCATCTCACCCAGGATCAGCAGCCAGAAGAAGGCAGGAGGAGTATTCCTGGTGCCTAGTTTTGCCCTGCTGACAGCACACAGAATTGAGCACATGAAGATGCAAATCAGAGAGCACCTGAATATTCCCCTGCCTGTGGCCGAGCTTTGGAGAACAGAGCTGGCTCTCCCCTCCTGCCATCTGACAGCAAAAATGCTTTTTATACAGGTTTCTATGGGAACAAAGCTTAATGCTTCCATACTTTCTTCTTGTCTCCTTGTAATAACTTCTGAACCCTTTGGCTCATCCCAACCAGAAGTTGACAGAAGAAGAGAAAAAATGCAGAGATATCCTAGTTCCTCAAGTATCATAAGCACAAGGGCTGAGCAAGTAGTGGAGATAGAAAACATGTTGTAAGTGCCTTGACAAATGGAAAAGCTGTAGTCCAAGCCCACAGCTCAATGCCAGCTACATGAGCCTTTCTATGAGGTCCCTCTGTTCCCTAAGGATAAGGCATCCACTGGGCCAGCAGGCAACTGGCAGAAAAATACACTGGAAACTAGGCTTCATCAGTACATGTGCACACAAAATTGCTTATTCCTTATCATCCAGTTGGTAGAAATATAAATAGTACTTGATTCTGGAAATCCTGAGGGATGAAAGATCAGTCTGATTGTCACATAGTGGTGGACAGAGTTTCTCGTCTGTTTTTAACCTTTGATTTTTCTCAAGATTTTTATTCGAACTTTTGAATTCTGTTTTTTATATCAATATCAACATTAGCAAGCAAACTTGCATGCACACACCCTTTCTTTTGCTATAGTTGTATGACCAAATGGTTTAAACTGGTAACATCTGAATAAAAATCTGTATGTTGTTCCTGTTCCTATATTGTAAACCTAACTCCAGCTAATTTTGAAATTTTATCATAGTCTGTAATGGGCTTAGAATTGCAGTTCTGCTGTATAAGGCTCAGCAGTATTCACAGTTACTGCTCTGGAAATTGCAGAATTTAATCCCAAATTAAATAAGTGTTGTTATAAACTTCTGTAGAAATAAATTTGACTTCACACAAAGGTTTCTAATTTTACTAATAGACAAAATCTTATTTTCAGGTGAGCAAGTCATGTCATAAAGAAAATAGAAGGTCATACTGAGGGCTTTCTTAAACTGTGCTGTTCACCTGGGGATGCTACGAAGGAATAAGGACAGGGCGTAAGTGGTGTTTTCCCCTATGGCAGGTTCTCAGCTGATGGAACAACTAGAGCGTAACTGAACAAAGGCATAAAAGCTGCTCTAGGACCACTGGATATTCTGCCTGTCAGTAATTTAGTGTGCTTGAAATGAAGGATCCTTTCTAGATTAAGAGAAAAGATTATCAGCTTGCCAAGATAAAAGATTTGAGGCTTGACTGTACTGTGAACTCCTCCTGTGCTGGCTGAATGAGAGCATCCAGAGCATCAGACCCACAGAGGTGCCCAGAGCCACAGAAACTGCAGCAGGAACTGCCTACAGCCCCCTCCATTAGCAACCTCAGGCATAAAGACTTGCCTTTGGCTAGCAAGAGCCTAAACTGATGGCTTACATTTTGCAGTGCTTCACTTTTTGACTGCTATTTGCACCATGTGAGTTTCTATATCAAGATGGTGCTGCCAAAGCCATAGGTACAGTGCTCAGAGCAGCCTTAGCAAGAGCCTTTCCCAGCCCACATGCCACAGTTCATGTTCCTCATCTCAGCTGTGCCATGATTCACTCCTGTCCTGCATCCTCCCAAGAAATTGTGTTAAGTCCTGTTGCGTATCTTGCTAAACCGTGGCATTCCAGCCAGGGCAGGCTTTTATTCTTGCACCTTGATAGCAGCAGTAACAGGGATACACACTGTGCACAGCAAAAGCAAAGACCCCAAAAGGTTCTCCTACATTTAATCATAAGAAACAAAACCCAGTCTTTCCTTGTAAATTTTGCTATAACATTGTTGTGCTGGGTCACAGACGTTAGTCTCCTCGTGGCATCCTCTCTTCCCACAGTTCACATACAATCGATTCTCTGAGGTCTTGAGAAAGCAGCACAACATGAAACAGTATATACAAAATGTGATTTTTTTCCCCTTGGATTTACTCATTTCTACAATATTATCAGAGGAATATCTCACAATAGTCCCGGATCTCTTTTTCCTTACTAGCTCATTTAAATTGTCTCTAGGGTACCCTAACCTACTTTCTGAGACTATACAACTGCCTTTCCTTGTAGCACGCTTGCTTTGCAAGTTTTCCCCTTGAAATAAGCTGGAGTATTTTACTCTCAACTACTTTGGCTTTTGTTATCTCCTTAAATAGTACTACAGTCATTGAAATACACAATCTGTATCCTGCCTTATGTCACAATCTAAATAAAAAAAGCAGTAGACTTGTATAAAAACATAAGTGTATTACAGTGCAAAACTGTCATTAGAGGGAGAGGAACCCAATTCTCCTGCAGTAACATGGCAATGTTTTCCACTTCATAACCTTCCATAATGTCTCCATTGAAGGAAAAATAAAGCAGTACATTTTGACCTGAGAGTATGAAAGTGGTTTACATTATTCTTACTTCGAAGATGGATGAAAGTGCCTAAATAGATGTAATTCAGAAACAACCACTTTGTAGCAGTGTTTTGCTGGGCTTATCATCTTCCCCAGACTTTCATGATCTACTGCACAAGTATTTGTTCTGTCTACTTTCTAAGAATGCCTTTTCATTAGGCTTCCATTTATTATACCCTTGTCTTTCCCCTCAACTGTCTTTTGCCCAGATCTTTTCATCCTTTGCAACTTCCTATTTTGTTTCCTCTGGAAAACAAAATCAGCTGCTATGTAGCTATTAACAAAGATCAAATTTTTTTCCCTCCTGCAAGCCTAACCCCTTAGCAGCCAGATAATCATCAAATTTTCAATTCTGTGGCATAAGAAGTAACCAGAAGCATCTTTAGTTGAAGTTTACTTGTTAGTTGCTTTACTCAACCAAGTTACCCCTCTGCAGGAATGAGACTTTAGTGTTGAGTAGCCAATGTCACGCAAAACAGCACCTTTTTAACCACCATATTGGAGTAAGTTGTGCATTAAGGATACAACTACCAGTAGAGTTTGTAGAAGTTTATGCACACTACAGACACTGCAAACATTCCTCAACAGTGAACAAACCAAGGCCAAGCTTTGCCTTGTCCAAATTAAAATACATAACTAAAACAAGATTACTGACAGTTTAGGATCCACCCATTGTTAGAAAGGTTTTGCCAATATTGGGAGAGCAACCTGAGCAAGTCAGTGAGGTGGTAAATATGTGATGTCTAGTCACCCCTGCAGCTTCATAAGAGAAGAATATAATATCTAGGGGGAAGATCAAGCAGAAAAGGGCGAGGAGGAGACAGAGAACATCTCACCCAGGGCCTACTGAGAGGTGAGCAGTGTGATGGGCTGTGAGGCAATCACCTTTCAGACAGTGGGAATGAGCCCTCTCATGTCACAGGGGCACGTGTGTGGATACTGTGGGGCAGCAGAAATGTTAAGCATTTCAGGAACTGTAGGGCATGTGCTATTTTCCAAATTCAATTAGCTGGTCATAATGGTATAGCACCTAGCTCTGTGGAGTCATCTTCAACAATCAGGGCTCACAGGCACTGGCACAAAATAAATACTACCACTTTGGAGGTGTAATAATGCTCCGTCAGGAAGGGTTTCAGGATTTACAAAGCAAAAATATCCGTTAACTCAGTGGGAAAATTTTCTTGTCCAGAATTTAGTGAAAGTGAACCAGGGACCGCAGGACTTGGAACAGCAGTTTTTAAGCAAACATGGATGCAGAAGGCCATGGAGCCGTCTCCCTAGCCCTCAGTCTAACTGCAGAGAGGAGCTGAGAGCAGGGCTATAGTGGGGAAAACCTGATATTTAAACTGTGCTAACCCTTTCAGGCCTTGCCTGAAGCCATTCCCTGGCTCAAGGACCATATACGGCTCGCAGCTGCCTGTTCTACAGTGAAGCTGCGTATTTTGGCATAGATATGCCATATCTGCACCTGCTGACAATTCCTTACTGCACTGTACCCCCACAGAGCTCTTCCAAGGCCATTCTGAGGAGGCTTCAGTATCAGGACTGGTGTAATGTCCAACCTCTGTTTCTGTGGATGCATGTTCCAAACCCCACAGGACCTACTCTGAGGAACTGGCAATTAACCTACCTCAGCTGAATGGTCGAAATTAGACCTTCTGCAAGAAAGCATACCTCCCCCTCACTATTTTATATCCAGGTAAATGACAATGTGATTTCTTTGCTCAGGAACTGGCCAGCTCGTGGTTTTCAGCACCTGTAAGGAGCCCATTCTCTCTCTGTAGTCTCCCAAATCCCTTGAAATTTTACCTGACCTTTTCATTTAGCACCTTCCTAAGCAAAAGGCTTATTTTCCCTTTACTGTCATCTATAAAGAGATCTGGCTTTAAATCTGCCAGCCAGGGGATCCAGGAAGCAGGACATAAAAACAAGGACCAAGGGAAGGGAAGCCAATGCCATCACTGAGAGCAGTTGAAAAAGATGGACAACTGTGTATGCACTAAAGGAAAGGCAATCCAAGGAGGAGGCACCAGAATCCCAAAATCTGCAGAGACTGTGGCAAGAAAGAGGGCTGACTGGTCACCAGGGCAATGCAAGGGTTTGACAGGACCTGTGGATAGCCTGGTCCAGGGGCAGTGTCCACAGGTTTCTCTCAAACACCCTTACAAGTGTGCTGAGGCGTGGTTGGCTCTCCAGACTCATGGCAGACGCAGGTGTGAGGACTGAGCTGACAGCTGGATTCGATACAGTGGATGCCCCACCCCTGGAAGCGTTCAGGGCAAGGTTGGATGGGCATCGGAACAACCTGGTCTAGTGGAAGGTGTCCCTGCCCGTGGCAAGGGGGTCAGAACTGCATGATCTTTAGGGTCACTCACAACCCAAACCATTCTGTGGTATCATGCACCCACAAGGTTTGCAGCCCCAGCCCCTGGTTTGTCTCCATCTGTAACTTGTAGTACTCCATTGCTTTGGGCTTCTATTGCAAACTGCCTGAGCCAGCAGGCAGAGCTGGATGGTCCTTCTGTCATGGCAGAGGGGTCTCTCCTTGTTGGTGGTCAACTAAATTCTTTCCCTCCAACTTTGAGTAAAGTACAAACACTGACTAAAACCCTACTTCGATACTTAAATTTAAAAATCACATCAAAATCTTTGAAAAAAAACCCAAGGCCTTCATTATCATGAAGTGGGGAGTTAATCAAAGGATGTTTTACATTTTCCAGGAAAGGAACCTCTGAAGCATTTCCACTTAACTTGCTGGAATTTAAGGAACAAGCTAATTAATTTGTGGCTTGTGGATGAACTCCAGGGCTTACTGTAAATTCTTAAAGACCTTTTAAAGTGATTTAAATGTTACAACAAGAACTGAGACACCACCCTTGGAAACTGAAAATACTTTCTTTTCTGCAGAGGGGCTCAAGCTGCCCTCTCAGCCTCAGTAAACCAGCATGACTTGAACCAGCCAACCTGGGGTGGGAAGGCAGTGTCCACCACACACTGGTTCATGGTTGGACAGACATTTTAATGGACCCTTTCTCACACACACACACACACGCACACACACATTTGTCTTGAATCTCGTCAGACTTCACTGGAAAACAAACTTTTCACTAAACTGCTATTCTGAATTAGGTCCTTGTATGTGGCTTCTCTGTGGAGAAGAGTAAATGTCAGAAGTTACAGCTGTGATTCTCTGCCACATAAATTGGAATTATACCAGAATTAAGTCAGAATGCCATCCGCAAGAGATGATAGAAAGGTAATAAAAGCTTTGGCCTTCATCTTCAGAAGAGATGCAACTACTCAATGTTTTGAGGAGCAGCTGAGGTCACTTGGTCTGCTCAGCCTGGAGAAGAGGAGACTGAGGGGAGACCTCACTGTAGTTACAACTTCCTCGTGAGGGGCAGAGGAGGGGCAGGCACTGATCTGTTCTTTGTGGTGACAGTGACAGGACCTGAGGGAACAGTCTGAAATTGCATCAGAGGAGGTTAGGTTGAATATTAGAAAAAGGTTCTTCATCCAGAGGGTTGGGCACTAGAACAGGCCTCCCAGGAAAGTGGTCACAGCACCAAGCCCTAGAGAATTCAAGAAGCTCTTGCACAATGCTCTCAGGAAGAGGGTGTGGTTTTTTGGGCTGTCCTGTGCAGGGCTGGGAGTGGGACTTGATAATACTTGTGAGACCCTTCCAAGTCAGATTATGCTCAGAATATTCTGCAATTCTCTGAACTATCATTGAGCAGTAGTTAAAGCCACTATGAAGGCTTTAATTGTGAGAGTTGGGAATTCATGAGGGCACAATTTCTTTCCTGTGTTTGAGTACTTTACACCATATCTGGTTTTCCTTCTCATGTGAGCTGTCATTTCTGTCCCCAGTCATTGAGTTCCAGATATTCTGGCCCATGATCTTGGAGGGATCCATCACAGTAGATGGATCTGAAAACGGCTGGCTCTTCTGACTGAGCTGAAGGATGTCTCTTTGCTCCTTAGCAAGAGTAAGCAAAGGTAAGTGACTATGATACAGCAAAAACACAGCACTTCCTACTGTATCTGTGCTTTAGCTTTGAAGTTCTACTTCATCCTTCACATCCTGCAGAATTTCTAGACAGTTTCCTTGGAATCCATGTGGGAGAACCCTAGTCTTTTCCCTAGTACAAGCTCTAGTTAGGGACTGGTAAATGGTTCATTCCTTGCTAGCCACCTGGGCACCATTCCTGACCTTGTCTCCCTGGACACCTGGTCATGCTACAGGAAACCTATCTCCCTCCCTTCAATTTCCTTCAAACCTGGACTCCAGGAAGGTGGTGTCCACTCACCACAGGTGACCCCATCTATAAGGAGAGCAGCAGACCTAATTTTTCCTACTCTCAAAGAGAAGTCACTGCTCCCAACATTTGGAAAAGGAATGAAGGAATCTTTAGGAAGAATTAGCATATCTCTTTGGGGGTCCTTCCCTCTCGCTGGAGTGGGCACATGGGAATTGAACACACTCATTTCCCACAGACCATCTCCAAGAGTCAAGAACTTAAATACTCCTAAAAGTGCTCAGTAAGCACTTTAGTGCACACAATGCTCTGCTTCCAGCCTTGCAGGCAGTGGTTTCTTGCCAATCTGTGCACATTATATGCAACATTGAATACAGGGAGGAAAAAACAGGTGATTTCATGAGAAGAAGGCTCGTAGCAGAACTTCTGACTGCTACTACACTTCAGAGCTCTGAGCTTACTCACTTGCATGAGCAAATCTGAACCACACTGAATAATTTATTTTTTCCCCTTTACTTCACTCCTGTATTCACTCAAAGGGACATCTCACATGCCATGAACTTGGTATTGTTACAACATAATCACATGTGAAGGAGTCAGAAGAATATTATTTGTCCTGATAATATGGTTTCCATAAGAAAATTACAGTGGGGCATCTAAGGGAAAGGAATTACTCTGAATAGCACTTCATTAAATCTTTTTATTCACTTAAGAAACAGTGTTATAGTGGGTAGATAGAAAAACAGGCATTAGGTGGAGGTGAGGCCTAGAAACGGGAGAATATATTTTAATTATAAAGAAGTGAAAGCTAGAAAATATTTAACACAAAAAGGAGGTATATTTTTGTGAGAGTTTCTGTACAATCTAAACCCATTTCCTCTGCCTCACGTTGACATGACATTCTATACCAGCACTTTGGTTCAAAGCAAAACATCACTGCCAGACCAGTCTGCCAGACCAGCCAGTGGGCTGATATTCCAGCAGCTCTGCACAAATCAGAAAAGCCAGTGGTTAACTCCACTGGAAAAAACATATTGCAGCCCTTCTTCTCCTGACTCACTAAAGCAGCTGATAAGCCAAGTCAGGGGAGCATTTCACAGTTCCCGCTTATAAAAGACCCACTCAAGAACTTTAAAGAGCACAAAGTCCTCAGTATCAAAGAGTAACCATAGTATAAATGCACATCAGAGAGAGAATGACAGTAAGAGGACATAGCTCCACCAGCTTGAATAAATGTCCTATACAGAGCATTCATGCTTATGCCTTGCCCTGCGCTTTATTACAGAGCTACCAAGAAGATAATTCAGACTCCTCCTGTCCTTGACTATGCCTATGTTTTCATCCTGCAACATCACTCGCTAAGAAGCTTCAGTTCTCCTGCACAGAGCACAGGAGGAGCTTTAGGATCTGTCATGCACAGCCCGGGTAGGGGCACCCAGAGCCAGCACTGCTGGGGCCTGCCTGCTGAAGCAGTCCCCATCACACTCGTGCTGCACCATCTGTGCCACCAGGGAAGATGTGGGTCCCCGGGCAGTGCTAGCCACTGTAGCCCGCTGATGCAGACGCGTGCCAGCACGTGCCATCAGTGTGCTTTTCAGAGTGGCACACGCACAGCCCTGCACTGGAGAGCAAGGCATGACCTCACCCCACGGGTGCCAGCTATGCTCTCCAGCTCAGCTCTGCCGGAAGGTGCATCCCAGAGATTCTGGGGTGTTGCAGCAGCTAGGTCCAGTGGTCACATCCAGGGGTAACTGGGTATATACCAGCTCAGCTACTCAAGGTGAGGTTTTTATGCAGCTATTCATCAAAATGTAGATTTTTGCATCAAAAATGAAAATTGTGGCAGATATGAGATTGTTCCTTATTGTTTCATAGAAAGGACCCTGTCATGCAAAGGAGTTCAACTGGGCAAGCCTCTGTAGCAGTGGGGACTTCCATGAATAGGGGCCAGGGCAGGGGCTGGGAGAGATACACCCCTGCTGCTGAGAGCTGAGTGTGGACTTGGACTTTGTAACTCTCTCCAGCCCAAAATGTTACATGGATCATTCATATGAAGCACCTTTAAATCTCTGGGTTAGAAATGAGGAACTCTTCTTAAAATTAAAGCTGAATCACTGCTCTTAAGAGAGTGTGCATTTTTATAGCCATGCATGCTTTTCTACCACCATAAAATATGCAGCTATATTAACATATGCAATTGTACAAAGCAACAATTTATTATTTTAAATGTCACTCAATATATTTCATCAGTATCTAAGCTCTTTAAAGCAATAATTCAAATTAATTTGGCATCCTTCATTTGGAAAATCAATATTTTGCAGCTTTATATAATCTGTCGAACTCTGTTAACACACAAGCAAACAGGTCCCTCCATTGTCAAATTTCAAGAAGAAATGAGAGTAGCAACTTCCATTAGTTCTGAGAAGTGGAGACAGCCAGGAGCTGAAGATAAAAATATCAAACCACTTCTAACCCAAGGATTCCTGAAACATATGAATACTGTTGAAAAGAAAATGTGAAGTCAGAATTGGAGAGCTAATGTATGTCTCATTAAATGAATACTTTTCTAATATTTCTTTATTCAACCTAATTTTCATGTCAAATTTTAGCACATATATTCAGGGTTTTTTTCTAAATTTAATATGATAACAAGAAAGTACTCAGGTTACTGTGAAAAAGCTAACAGTACTCAGTAATAAAATATCTGTCCATTATCGCTATTGTTTTGTATATGCTTAGAGAAGGAAGAAAATCTTTGAAGAACTTAATATTGTGGTGAGTAAGCTTCACCTAAAACCCTGTCTGATAAAAGACATTTAACAGCCTTTTATCTGGACATGCCTCAACATTTCCACTAGTTCAAGTACTGAAAAAATGAATTTCTCTCTGTAATTTCAAGGGGTTTGTCCTGCTAAGATGTTTGACTCAAGCTGTTGTGCATATAGGAAGACCAATTTTAAATTTACTACCACAATCCTGTGCTACGTGTATAAAAAAGCAGAAAAACCTGAGGCAGCCTTCCACAATCTGCAAGTCATTATTTTTTGTACATTCATATTGCTTAACAAAAAGATTCAAGAGTTCATGTCTTAGATGACAATAGAATTATCATCTGTCCCTTTGGCATACTCTGACGCTTGACAGTCCATAATGAGCAAATTAGTAGGTAAAATTTGAATAAATTATATTATTCCTGTTTTTACAGGTCTGTATGAGATTTCTCAACTTACAGAAAGGTGTAAATCTCCTCTCTTTTCAGGAGGTGTATCTTCAGATGCTGAGACAACTCCCAGTGTCATGGTCATCATTTAGGTGGAGGTGTAATTTCAATGGCTAGGAATATATAAATAACACTATAATTCAAACCTAGAGTGTGGTTGTTCTCTCAGCAGCCTTGGTGGACATTTGCCAGAACCTCTTCCCTAGTATGTCTTGGTTTTTGTTTACCTCCCTTTCTCCTCCAACCCTCATCCCAGATTCGTGAGGAGCTCCATCTGAAGGCTGTGCCACCATCCTGCTCCAATCCCCTTGGCTGTGGAGGCACCAGTGGCTCATCCATCTCCGTGTCCATGGGCTGCTCATCTGGGAGGAAAATTTATTACAGCTCCATTAGTACCCTCACCAGAAGGAGAGATTGCCTGCCATTACTCAAGGATCTGCCCAGCACATAACCATTAAACCCCTGCAATGGAAACACAGGCATCTACTGACAGCAAGATTTTGCTGTTTGCACAGCCACGAATGGACCTCTTTGGTCATGTCCTTCCCCTTGAATCTTCACAGCAAAAGAGCTACTAATGGGAGCATGGAAAAGCTATTGTACAACATACTGGGCAGCACACGCAACTTGGTAGCTGCCATTGAGTCTGTCTGAGACTCTTTTTTCAAGTTTCCAGTTACCTTAAATTCTCTGTTTATGGAGTTAGACACCCCGTCCCCAATAGCTCTACGCTCTGCTATTTTCCATTAATATTTCCATAGCTCATATGTCATGATCACGACCTTTGTTTGGGTCCTCTTTCATCCTTTCACCCTATTTATTCTGAAGATCTCTCCTAAAATGGTCTTGCATTCTTATTTATAGGCGATGCCATAACCCAGTTCATTAGCACACTGCTCTTTGAGTGAAGACCATTATTGCAAACATTGCAGGGAGTTTTCCAACAGGGACAGGCCCAGGGAAAGTCCTCTAGCAAATTCCTGCTGCCAAAGCTTTCACCCTCACAGCATCTCCCTCCCTGTAAGCCAGCTCCCCGCAGACAGTGCAGTTGCTAAAGCAGTAGCAGCTCTGCTTGTCTATGATTTCTCCCTGCAATACCACTTCATGTATGCAGTGGCACTTTGCCTTGTTTACCAGGTATAGGTTGGATTACTCTAGCATAACCCACCTTACTTTATACCTTATTCTATCCATTCTCCTTTGTTTCAAAAGTTGTCTTCAAGTCTTTTAGGCTATTGAAGTCAGACTAATGAAACCTATTCTACTTGCACTCCAACCTCAACAAATTATGTAATGAATGCTTAGGAAACCATCAGACATTTCCAGCAAGGATGAGAAATCTTTATTAAAAGAAAATTAGCTTTAATCTGCAACTTTGTTCTGCCCACTGCACACAAGGGAGAGGGGCTAAAAGCAGGGTAGTTTTAAAGGGAGGTTAACTGGTATGAGCAGGAGATTACAATTTGTCACAAAGAGTGAAAAAGGATGCCTTCTCACCCTGGGCTGAGAAGAAATATGATTGCACTTTCTAAATAAATACATCACAAGACAAGGCATAAACTAAAGGAAAGTATTTTATAGTCTAAGTGTGGCACGAAAGTTAAGTGATTACTAGTCCTGGAGACAGGATAGCTGAGCTAAGGAGTATCCATCTCCAATTAAAGCAATTAGTGTTTTTAATAAGGAGACACTATTGTCTGCTATAGAAGGAAAGCAAACTCAGTGATACTGAAGTTGGAAACAAGCTTACAGAAAAGTGTGATTCCAAGCTTCTAAAATGGGAGCTTGCCCATCTCCCAAGGAGCATTCTGACTACCCATCTCTGAACTCTCCAAGTCCCTCCATGGGATGCTGCGGAGTGAGGAAACAGCAGCACTACATTCTGTGTCCAGTGCTGCCCACCTATGCCCAGCTCTGCTGTAAGCACCAGCAGCCCTGGCGTTTTCACTTACTCAGTAAAGCAAGTTGAGCCCCCTGACAAGTGCAATGTGTACACACACAGAGGAATCATCCTGTTCCTGGGCTGTCCAGCTCCCTCCATTCACTTCCCTTGGCTGTCCTTCCTAAGGGGTACCGCCTCTCTCTTCCCTCCTCTGATAGTGCTGCCCCTTTCCCTCACGTTCCTTCTTTCCACAGCCTCTGCAGTCTACCTCTGTCTACACCTTGTGATGTGCTGATCTGGGGGACAGGGCACCCCCTCTTTCCTGCCCCATGCCAGGTTCCTGCTCCCTCACTATGCTGTGCCTTCTTGCGGCTCCAGTGTACCAGAAAAAGGAGAGAAGTTCCCCTGCCAAGGGAGCCTCTGCTGCAAATACGCGCTCCCAGAGCAGAAAGCAAGGCTGCATCAGCTCACTGTTAAAGCCTGCACTGCAGTTATTTGCCTGGGAAAGTCATTCAAATATCACAAACAACAAAGAGACCACCTGGATACTGTGCCATTTTTGTAGTCACCTTTTGAGTCCAGCCTCACACTGAGCCCATTTTTTCTTGTTCTGTTCTCACTCATTAATGCTGATACTCCATCTCTGACCTCTTCACTGTTTCCTGTTGTGTACCTGTAGCCATCCCATTTCCACTCAGACAAACTTGTTTAAGCTCAGGCTGTTGTGATCCTGGATTTCTCGGCTTTTCAGACAATTTCAGGCTTAATTTTCAGACAATTTTGTGGGCTTGCTGTGTGCTGAGTTCCCTCCAATTTTGTCTGCTGGAGACAACAGAATTGTTTATCAAGGTGGACAGGGGTACTGTGCTTTCACACATGCTAAACACCAGCCACCCCCTAAAACAAACCATTTGGCCTCATGGGTGGCATATGTTTGCTTTGATCCATCTTTCACTCCCAGTCTCTCGATCTCTGATGCCTCCTTCCCCATCTCTGTCTTAATTTCTCCTAATTAGTACTCCTTGTGCATAAGATTTTCTCAAAACAATTATTTATATAAGTTGTCTGATGGTGTTGTTTGAAGGCTTGTTTTGATGGCCTGTCAGATGTATCAAGATGACCTCAAATGAGGGCAGCATGTGTGAAAATGCAGAAATTACCATTGCAATGGGATGTGAGGGTAAATGCTCCTGCTACCTCAGCCAATATCCTAACAGTCAAGCCCCACCACAGATGTGTGGGGCTGTCCTTGCACTGCACTCCAGGGAGGAATACTTCTCCTGCTAAAGCAAATGCAACAGAGACTGCTGATTAGCTGGGACAAAGAAAGATGAGTGCTAAAACTAAATAAGGCAGAGCTTCCTAAACATTTCCAAATCATCCCGCACATCACAGAGTCTGTTTTCTGCATCGGTCCAACCTTGGTGTTGTACAAGCAGCATCTGGTCTGGGAACAGTCTGGTGAGGCTGCTGGACACAGCAGTGCCTCAGACCAGAGCAGCAGGCATGAACCCACCAAGGAGGCACCAGCAAATGCTGTTTCTCTAGCTTTCAATTTTCTTTCAGACTCATTAAATTTTATTTTATCCCATCATCTGTAAAACCACAATAAAACCTGTAACAAAAGTATAGGAAGGGCACTTCAAAACAAAAAGTACCCATATACACACAGCATCCTACCTTCCCCAAAACACAGAAAAACTACCAAAAGAGCAGTTAAATGAGCTGAGATCTTTCATACTTTTTTTTTTTTTTGCATTTGTACTACATCTCAGCAGTTGGATCACAAAGCATATTCAGAGGAATGTAATCCTGATGTTATAAATTAGATGTCTCTGTCTACCTAAAGGTATCAAGCTGTCACACAAGGGATGTCAGTCCATAACTCTAATATAACTTCTGCAGGTTCTCTCAACAGCTTCAGTCTTCACAGATGAAGGGGTTGACCTGTAATTCCTAACAGGAAGAGGCTTCCCTCTGCTTTCACTGATCACTGCAGGAGATGATAACTCACAATCAAGCTTTCAGCCCAGCAAGATTTCCCCCTTCCCTCCCTGCTTTTATATTTGTACATTCAGACATGAGCTCTGCAAGTGTTCAGTCTATATACTGTGTATTCCAAAGGAAATAGGTTTCCACACACATGTGAAAGGAGACCCACAGACAGATTTCTCTTAAGGGATGCTGAATTGCACCATCCCTTTCCATGTGTTGAGGCATCTGCAAGATACATGCAGCTCCTGGAGCCAGTGGGAAATTTCAGACTCACAAAATGGATGAGGCTGGAATGGTTCTCAGCCCCTTGTGCCTGGATTTCTCCTGGAGGACACCTCGTCCAACCTCACCTTTTCAAAGCAAGTTGCTCAGGACTATATCCAGTCAGGTTTTGAGCATCTTCACCAGTGGAGATTCCACAGCCTCTCTGGGCAACCTGTACCAGAGTCTGACCACCCTCACAAGAGAAAAAAGTGTTTTCAGATGGAATTCCACATGGTTTAACTTGTGCCCAGTGCCTCCTGCACTGTCAACATCTGGCTTTCTCTTCCTTATTTCCCTCTGTCTTCCTTCCCACCAGATGTTTATACACATGAAATTCCAAAAGAACCACCAGCAACTTTAACCCCCAAATCCAGCATGAGGCAACTGTTTTCTCCTCTGAGAGTGCTTTAGGGCCCGAAAGGCTCACAGGGGATTTCACAGTGAGTGACAGTGTCACGAATCCTTTCGGCTGGAAGCCTAGGGAAGATTTACTTCTGAGTTTTTGAAGGCATACAATGTGGAAGAGTGGTGGTGCATAATATCAGTTTCAAATATTTCTTTGGGAACACCTGAAAAGGACGTATCTGAAAATGAATTTAACTCTGGCTTCTAACCTGTGCTTATTTTTAGCACAGTGTAGGCGTGACAATAATAAAGATAGTGATGTCTTAAAAGAAATTATGAAGCATGACATTTATTTTCACCCTTCTTCAAAATCCTTTTTTATTGATCTGACTTGTACAATTTATAACCATGGCTGTATAAAGATAAGAAAAGGGACTGGGCATGCCTAGAAGTGAACTGTGAAAATCCTTTAAATGCTGCAGAACCGAAAGGTAGGTCTAACCACTGAAATGATCTAAGATGATGATATATTATCTGCTGAACAATTTCCAACTAATCCCACACTAGTAATATGTGTTGATCATCTGTGAGCCAGAGATAGTGTTCAGGACAGAAATCTTCAAGAAAGAAAATTAGAAATTTCTATATGATGTCATTCAGTGCAGTAGCTTCACAGTAATGCAAACAAAATCAATACAATAAACACAAGTGCTTTACTGAGGTCAAATGTGGAATAAATAGTTTAAAT
Organism: Picathartes gymnocephalus; assembly: GCA_013390045.1. Lineage (NCBI taxonomy): Eukaryota > Metazoa > Chordata > Aves > Passeriformes > Picathartidae > Picathartes > Picathartes gymnocephalus. The sequence continues at coordinate 75,321 of WEKY01039596.1, forward strand.
ATTTGACCAAAAGGAAAAACACCATCTCTTCAGATTGGTGAGGGAGTAGGGTCTAAGAAATACAGATCATGTTTCTAATTTTAAGTTTACTTCATTTTATATTTGTTTGGTGCTGATGGAATTTGTGTCTGCATAGAAGGGAAGCATGAATTCTGCAGTTGGGAATCAACTCTAAATTTGCAGTGTTCAACAAAGGTTCAGTGGCAAGAAATGCCTTTACCTAGAACAGTTAGAGTTCCATCATGGACCCATATAATGTCCACGTTTGTTGCCAAGCCAGAGGGCTTGTTACCATCTATAGGACTTTCCTTCTCTACCCAAGAAAATTTCAGGTTAGACTATGCTTGCTCTAGCTGTACTACTGACATCTTGCTATCTCTTCCCAGCACAGTGCTCCAGAATATTTTTGGTTGGTGCAAGGCAAGTTCTCCATAAACACCTTTCCTTGTGTATTTTCATGAAAATGTTGTCAATTTATTCATGACACCATCATCCCAGACATTCCATGGTGTAACAGTTTATACTGCTATATGTAACAGCACAGGAAAGCTGCAAGATCATAAAGAGCTGAGACAACCCAAATAAAGAGGAATGATCCTGAAGGATCAACAAATCTCTGATGCTGCTCCATACCTCAGTAGACAAGCTGGATAGATTTATTCAGCTGGTTTATAGTAGTCAGGCTAAGGATGGCTTTCAACAATGTCTACAGCACAGTTCACTTCTGTTGTAGCCACAACTGAGACAGAATTTCATTCTGCAATATTCACTGGATGGGAAACAAAAAAAACAAACAAACAAGCAAAACACAATAACTGCCCCCACACCAAACCCCATTCATGCATGCTGCAGGTACTTCAGGGCATCTGAGCATCCTCCAGTAAGGCTCTGGCCGGCAGACCACTATTCAGCCCTTCCTCCAACCCAGAGAGCTTCCAGCCAGGGTACTTTCACTGGTGACAGCCTCATCTGTTGAAGAAAGGGAAATTCTGGGGCTAGTTTAGGACAAAATGAAGCCTTTATCAAATCCCCATCTCCACAGCCTGCACTGCCTGTGAAAGGCTTTCCAACAGCCTCATGCCATGTATGCAACACATGTATGCAAAACTCCTACTCTCTAAGAATCTTGCCTTAGGAAAGAACAGAAGAACCACTGAAGTGTGATACGTATAAGTCACATCACTTAACAGAATCCCAAGTAGCACATGGTTATTATAAGAAGCTGCAGCATATGAAAGTGTCTAGAGCAGAATGAGAATATGTGCTATAACTAGTAATATATGCAGCATAAATGTTTTTGCAAAGAACCATCTGGGTGGTGTGTGTTACCACATTGGCACTACCACCACTCTACCTTTTGAAAATTTGGGGGGCTTAATAGCATTTGGGGGGGGAGGAGGAAGCAAACCAGGTGATTTTCTGTTTTCTCAGCATCCACCTATTCTACAGGTCAGATAACAGAATTTTCAGAAAATTAAATTATAATAAAAATAACTTTCATGCAGTGTGTTGCTATATTTTTCAGTGAGTTCAGTAACTCTCACTATGACTGTTTTCAGTACAAAAAAGACAAACCAAGTCAAAACAAAACCAGCTTGCTTCTCCCTACCTTTAGCCATTTACAGCCAAATTTTCACAAGCTTAGCAACCTCTGACCCCATGCTTACACCTTTTAAGACTTTGCATTTTTCTGGTATCTTCATCAAATTCCTTTATTGTTTTCTTCTATCTTGCCCCTTCTCTCTATATATTGATTAGGTCAAGCTTAATTTAAAAAATTATTTTTTCCTCTTTTCAATTTCCTGAAAAGAAGAAAAAGAAGTTTTACCGTTTCACAAGAAAGATTTTCAGAAAATTTTTTTTTGAGGGGGAACTACTTCATTTCTGACGTCATGTGGACTACTCCAGTTTCAGCTTTCCTATCCTACGCCACATGAACGGTGTGCATTTTTCCAGAGTTCATGGTCCTTACCTATTGATTTTTCAGATTTCTGAGAACATAACAAGCAAATTTACAGTTAATAGGGTCATGCTAACAATAGTGTCTTAAAACAAACAGCATGGTTTGTTGATGTTTGAACAGCAATCAAGTTTACTGAAGAGAAATATTTCTTTACTTATGCTTTCCAACACTTGTTGCAACCTCTCAGGGTGAAATGCAAGATGCATTGAGGAATGCAGCAATCTGTGGTGCAGGTGGGATGAAAAATTCTAGCCAATATATGAAGCAGAACTGAGCACACAAGAATCTAGATGAAGTTTGGATAATACCTCTGGGGGAAAAAAAAGAGGAAAGTACACACTGCATTTTAATCTAATTAACACGAAGAGAAATCAATAATCCTACATTTTAA
>WEKY01039596.1:77721-231965 GCA_013390045.1 Picathartes gymnocephalus
GCAGGCAGCAGGAGAGGTTTTAATTAGACATGTATCTTTTGTCTACTTATGCACAGAGTTTTGTTTGGAGAGCTCTTCATCAAGTGCCAGGGCTCACACAAACAAGCAGTGCACCAAGGCTGTTGCTTTTTGAGTCATAGGTCAAAGAGCTAAAGGGAATGGTAGGGCAATTTTTCAACAAGAAGTAAATATTGGACCAAAATTAAGTCACAATGAGTTACAGTTGGTGGGAGGGATTTGAGATATGCCAAATCGATTTTTGTTGTTCTTGGTTAATTTACTGTTAGCTTTAGTGCTTGGGAAACTAGAAGAACCGTGACAGAAACAAATGATGTGCAGTAGTGGCACCCACGCAGCCCCAGCGCTGCCCGTCTCATACTCACCCACCTGGGAGCTGGTGCAGTGTAAGTCAGAGCAAATGTTATTCCTTAATACAGTTTGATCTCCCAGTGCAAACTTCAATTTCACCTCTGTTTACTTGGAAGCTGCTGAAGAATTATCCCTCTCAATATCTTTCAGACAAAGAGCACATCCCACCTCTGAGCTGAGAGCATGAAACTCCCCTTTGATTGAAACATCTAAACCCTGCATAATGCAGGTTTAGTTTGCATCTTGAAAATAGCAGTACTGTAGTTATTACTCCTGTGGCAACCAAATATTTCCCCTCCTTTCCCTTATTTTTCAAGCCTGTCAGCTTTGGTGACACAATTAATTTACACTAGTCACTCCTTCTGCCCCAGAGAAATCCAGTTTGTGGCTTTTTATTTCTACATTAGTTAACCACATCCCTGATTTTTGATAACTTGCTTTGCAGTAGGATAATTCGTATTCACTGATCCCAGGGCAGCAGAAATTCCTGCTCTGTTTTAGTCACCTGGACTCAGCTAGCACATCACGGGAAGCTGAGTTTGTACATATTTAAGAGACATCAGGAGTGGCTAAAGTTCCCAGCATGGGTGGAGGCTTGCTCGGACAACCAACAGGAGAAAGCTGTGACTGCCATCACAGCAGGCAGACTCAGATTACTTCTATGTACCAGCAAAGTCAGGCCTTGCTTAACTGGTTCAGATACAGCAATTCCATAATTTAAGAGATTGAAACCAGATATCAGTTGCCAATTTTCGTCTATCTTCAGGAGCTCCAAATTCCCTCCTTTTCCAGTTTCATGTCACAGAACTATTTCCAAAAGCTCCGTATTTTCAGAAGTTGACTTGCAGCTTAGCTTACAATATCAGCTCTGAGGCCAACACACAGCCATATCCATGTCCACAGGTACCAGTATTTAGTTGCTCAGTTCATTGTCAACAGTTCTGATTCCCTCTGGCGGGTAATTACAGCATATGTGGTAAGAACCGGGGTGTGCTTTGGTGTGCTGATTAGCACTTGGACTCACTTTAGGCTCATCCACACCAATCTTGCCCTGTTTACAGCTACTAACACTGAGGTTACTCAGTAATTGCACCTGTGGGAACTGTAGCACCTCTGTCAGAGCTCAGTATGTTGTCTGCATCTCATGCAGTGTCACCACTGACCACATTCAAAGTTAACTCAAGCAATCTCCAAGAAAGTCTCCCCATCAGCTATCTGTGGTCAGAAAAACAGCTATAAATATGTCTTGAAAAAAAATGCTCAGCTTCTTTGTACATACACAAATCAGAAATGAATGTGAATCCACGCAGCCCAAATTGCAACTTTGAGAATATTCAGCTAAATAATGTGCACGCTAAAACGATGTGGAAGAAGGGACCCTCACAAAGAAGTTTGGTGCAGCACAAAAAACACATCAACAGAAGGGCTCACTGCTCATGCTCTCTAGAAAGGACAAAAATAAACACTATAGGAACTAGAAGGGGGGAAAAATGGCATAAGAATAAAATTTCCATGGTACAGTCCAAAGGAATGGATGAAGACAAGAATGTCTTACAGCTCAGGAAAATAAAAGCCAAATTAATTGCTTGTCCTCATGGTTTCTCACTTGAAAGGCACAATACAATAAGGTATCATGAAAAACTAAAGGGGTGACTGCAGTGGAGCCAGGCAAAGAATACTTTTTATGGAAGGATGCAGAGGGTAGGAGAAAGAGGGAACAAATTAAAACTATGGCTGTCTCCCTGGACTGCATGTGACAGCATCTAAAAAATTGAGCTGGAATTCAAGATGTACCAATATGGCATCAACAAGGATCTGTGAGGATATTTCTAGAGGACACTGTCGCACGAAATGAGTGTCTAGGAATTCCAGAATAGCAGGCTCCCATCAGCCTTCATGCTGGCACTTGCTGGATTCCACACTTTATTTCACAACAACCTACAGATCATCCTTTCTAAATGGCTTGTATACGCTGAGCACATCTGCCCAAATCCAGGATCTCAAGGCTCCAACTCTATGGGGATGGTCTTAACAGCAACTTGACTATCATGTGTCTTTGCTGCAAGAAACAGGACTGACGGCATGTGTGAGGAATTTGCCAATATGCTCCCATTCAAATCATGCACAAAACTGATATGAGTTTCCTGTCTTTTTGGTAAGTCACCCAACCAAAGCAGTTCTCCTTACAAGTCTCACTGACCCCCATATCAGCTAATTCAGATCATGTAGGGACAATCTTTTAAACTGGACTAGTAAAATTAAATTGGCTAAACAGAAGCCTGTTTGCAGCCTGCTTTTTACTTCCTGGGAAATGTACTGTTTAATACTGTTTAATACATGGTTGAACAGGCACTGAAGTGCATGTTCCTTACCCAGGAGAAGACCAGCAGCCTGCTGACAGGGGAACAGCAGAGTTCCCCTGCCACACCACAAGGTTTTCAATACACCACCAGCAGACCAAACAAACATCTAGCTGGACTGCCATGACCACCAGCTCGTCACCATAGGAAAACCTGGAACATGCCTCTGAGCAAATCTTCTACTGATATCAGGAGAGCTGCTGTATGCTTTCTGGACTGGCTTCTCCTCCTATTATAGACTCCCTGCAGCTTTTTTAAAGCTAAACACCATAAATGAAAGGCCCTCGGCAAGATCAGGGTAATTTAGTTATTAATTTGTGCTTCTATGCTTTTCTTGCTAATTTTTATGGGTGGTATTTAATCTTCATCTTTCCCACACCATCTTAGGAAGGGTTGCAAAATTTTGTCCATTCTCATTTTTCCAGATGAGAGAAGGTGCCATTTGCTTCCCTTTTCCCTGGCATTATTTCCCATTTCTGCATGATCTGCAAATGCTTAGAGTGTGTCTGGAGCAGATCCTTAAGGACGTAGTTTTGTGGAGCAGACGTCCTATAGTTAGCAAAAGCTGGTAGACAAGTGTCACAGTGCGCAGTTCTGCCTTGGTACCAGGCAGGCTTATCTGTCATAGATCTCAGCCAATCAGGCACAAAATACGTCACTGAGCAAGGCACTGTTCAGACTATAAACCCAGCCAATCAGATGGCAAGCCGGGAGCTTTTGAAATCCTTCTGGATAAAAGAAGGTGCCCAGAAATAAAGGCTCTCAGTTGCTGTTCACCCCACCACGAGGTTGGCTCCCCTTTCTTTGTCTCATCCCATGGACCCCCGGACCCCTCACGTCACAGACAAGGCTACTTTCCTTTCAAGAAATAGAAAAACTGTAGTTTAGTTTTGATTGTTTCTGCTTATCTTCCATCAAACACTGTTACCTGATACAAAAATAGCATCTCTTCCCTCTGGCCAGCTTGATTTGTAGTGATGGAAGACAGGAAAGAATTCAATCCTTCCCTCAGAGTAATTGTCAATAAGTCCCAGCTAGCCCTGCTCCAGCTGATTCAAGGGGTCTTAGGAAAAGCATCAACTAGGCAATGGTGACAGAAGCAGGGTATTGCACATCACTGTTTTAAAAAATCTGCAGCAGTAACCTAACATTCCTTCAAGGGAAAAGCAGCAGCAAGAGCACGTTGGAGTTTGGGGAAGAGAGAGGCCTCTGAAGGCCCAGGGAGCTGAGATAAATACACCCAACCACAAGCCACTGCTTTCTATCAAAGTATTGATTTCTTGTGTACATCTGCCCCCATCCTCCTCTCAATCATTTCTACAGATGTACCTGAAAAAGGAGGCAAGTGGTGCAAGATGAAGTGGGATACATGCCTGGCTTCTAAAGACTTGCTTATCCATGTTGCAATCTCTCCATTGCAGGACTTTTGGCAGAAATGGATTTCTGCAGCAGGATTTCCATGCTTAGAGGCATTTGCATATGGTTATTGTGAAGACTGAAGAAGGCAGGTAGTGTGAGTTGTCATCCTCATCTGCCTGATAGCACTTGTTTGATTTGTTTGTTGTTTTGTTCATGTTTTTGATTTTAACTGTGATATAGGATGTCTTCAGGAAGAAACTTTTATTTGCAAATATAAATAAAATTAGCTTATCCAAACTCATTTTTCTTGTCTTATTCTTCTTATTCATTCTTCATTTGCATTTATTTTCTTTTTCATTTGATCTGTGTTCTCCATGTCTACTCTACTCTTTCCTGTACTCATGGCTTTACTCAGGGTTATTTTTCAGCTCTTTCCTGTTTTTAAAAGGCAATCTCTCTCTTTTTCTCATTCTAGCATTCACATCCACACTTTCAGTTCCACCCCCTAACTGTCACCCATGTCTCTTCATCATTTCCTTCACACTCTTCCTTTTCTTACTTGCATTGATTTCTATAACTGTACTGAAAAAATAAAGAAAAGAAGGAAAGCTGCTGCCCAGCCCAGCAGGGGAGGCAGAAGTGAGCGGGTAGAGAGATCTAGTGGCATGCTGACAACCCAGGATGGAAGGATGGGCATAAGTTATTTTTCTGCTCTTAGAAACCGTGCTTTCCTTTCTCATTTGTGATCACTGTTGTTTTCTGCCTTTCAGTTTCTCCTAAAGGATGTGTTGTGTTATTAGCACTGTAACAGAAATCTTTCATTCCTTAGAGGTGAAATGTTGTAACCAAAGGGAGAATGGAAGTCAAGTCTAAATGCACCCAATGTAATCTTTAAATACTAAACTAGGATTGCAACTCTCGTAGGCTCACAAATGAGACAATGGAGATAAAAGCAATTTCAGAAGGAGTCAAGTCTTTTCTTGTTCCATTGACTATGTGGGAAGATTAGGAAATCTACTTACTAGACAGCACCTATGCATAGGCAGAAAAATATCCAAGCTCAAAGATATGGAAGTCAGAGAAGATCCAATAGGAGCCAAAGATGAAATGTCTCTTAAAGTCACCTTTTTGCATTAGACTGCACTACCTCAGGCATTCAGAGATCACAGAAGGCTGGTTCTAATACACGTGTGTAGATCTCAAGTGTCCCTGTTGGGGCTGGGCACAATGTTTGATCCTTAGACCACAACCCAGCTGAATGCAGGCAAAGCCACTGAGATGGAGCTTGTGCTCATGATGACCAAAGAGATCCCACCACAGAGCCTTTCCTCACCAAGACTTGATAATAATCAGATGCTTGCTGTAAAAAAAATGCTTCTGTGATGCACCTGAAATCCTCTTCATCAATATGCTAAATCTGCACAACTGATTCATCAGTGGATTATTTAATTTACATTTTGGAGAGACTACAATGCATCTGCAGCTGTAGCAGAGCAGGTGATTAGATACTCAGTGATAAATGTACTTGGAAGGGATATTGTTACGCATACTAATTGCACATAGTTTGATATTGTGTTTTCCACAACTTAGGAGTGCTCCTTTTCCCAATAAAGAGTTACTTAAAAGAACAGTAAAGAGCTCCTATTACAGTCCTGGAATACTTGAAAATCAGAAGATCAGAAGCAGAGAGGACTTATTTGCCATAAAACCTGGGTGGAGATCTTACATGGTTTTGATAGGCATAAAGCTATATTGAACCTGATTATTTTTAATGTCATCAAACACCCTCCCTGGCTGAAGGGAAGCTGCTTGCATCATGTTTCTGTGAGCGGAAGGAATTAAAGCCAGTGGTCCTACCAGAGGCAGCTCTGCAGCTCCCTCCTCAGTGCAGCCTTTTTCCAGGCATTCAGTGAGTGCATGCTTCTTGCCCAAACCACACATGCAGCTCTGAAACCGCCAGGGCACCTGCTGCCTCCATTCCCACCACAGCAAGGGTGGGCTCTGCCCATGGCCTTAGGCTGGGGCTGAGGAAGGGAAAAAACGTCACTGTAGAGAGAAATTGGTGTTTCTGTAGCAATAGTAGGAGGGACAGTGAGAATTTGGGAAGGGGAGGGAGCATTATGGAAAAGGATAGACACATAGAGTTCAAATCTGTATGGATCTAAGCTTCATTGACTGCACAGTTCACAGAATGACACATTTGTCTTTATTCTAGCAGCTCATGGGTCAGTGATGGTCTCCTATGAAGAGAATATAACAGAGCGAGGCCCTTAATGTCTTTGGGAACCTGAAGGCATTATTACAACACAAATAACATTTGGGCTGTACACTCAGAGACAGTTCAGAGCAGCATTGATAATCGCCTTTCAATCTAAGCAAACCTGCTCAGGCAGCTCTGCTGTACTCCCACAGCCCAATCCACTGGGCCAGGACTGATACTGGGCTGCAGCTGGACACTGTCCCGGCCAGTTTGTCTTGTGGGGTACAGCCTTTCTGAGAGGCTTTTACTTGTAAAAATTATCCTGATGGCTATGGTTGGGATCTTCCCATGCACCAGCCAGCCCTGAGCTAATGCTCTGTTCTCATCACCTGCATCCCAAGTGCTTTTAGAGAAGCCTGGGTGAGATCATCAGTGGGTCCAAGAAAAACTCCATTATAATGAGCAGAGCTGCTTTGGCTGATGGCAGATGATCACCTGTTGTACATGCCCGGGAAGGTCGCCCCTAGGTTCTGGCTTCTCCCATGGAATACCAAGGATCTATTCCAGTTTCACTTTCCCCTGCTTGCCTTACATGGCCAAGTTCCAAGTTCTGTAACTTGTTCATTGGTTAAAGCCCCGTTGATCCCTGTTCCCTGGCCACTCCTTCCCTGTCCTCCCACTGGCCCTCATACCCCTGGCCCCTCCTGTGTGCCACCCCCAGACCCTCAGATCATCGGGTTCTGATGCTCTCTCCACCCCTTGCCTTCCTGGGATAAAACCCAATACCCTGCCTTTGCTCTGGGTTCTTCGCTTTGTCCCTTCCAGCATGAGGTGAATAAACCCAGCTGGGGATTCACACGAGGACCCCCTCCTGCCTCCGTAGCCTTATTTCCATCGGCTGTGTGTGCGAGAGTGGCGGGCTCCTCCGCCCGGACCGTGCTGCCTCCCTGTCCTCCGGGAGACTCTTACAGAAGGTTGCGGTGCCGAGCAGCCCGAGCCAAAAACAAAGTACAAAAGTACTTTGTTCATCCACTACTGAAACTCAGCCAACTCGGGAGAGAGCAGCCAGAAGGAAAAAGACCGTGTGGCAAATTTTGAGATGGGATGCATGAAGGCACAAAGGCAAATCTTTGGCTGTAATTTGACCAAGAAACCAAAAAGGGTATCAACCTATTCCTGAGGAAAGTGTCTGCTAAGGAATGATCAAAGGTAGCAGCCAGATTTACAGCAGTGTCTGGGTAGGACAGCAACATCCAGAGGGCAGGAGTGCCCGGGGGACAAGCTGAGCAGGGACATGCAGAGCCATCTGTCCTGCTACTTTGGCTGTTTGTGTGCCACACCACAGATCCCCACCCAGGCAGCAGCTGAAAGCCCCACCAGGTCTCCTGTTCAAACTTTCATCTCTCAGGTGTCAGGTGAGCTGACGTTCCACAGTTGGAAATGTGCAAATGTAACCTGAGGAGAAACATCCCATTAAACAGGTCGTTAACACTGTACATTTGCAGCTAACTGATCTAGTTTCCAGTTGTTACAGACCATTCAAGTTACATTCATAGAAAAGTACTGGGAAACAAAGCTTCCATGAAGATTCTGGTTCAGCCCTGGTTCTGCCTGAGCAGATGGGGATGGCCTGTCCTTGTTGTCCAAGACGTTAATAGGAATCCTTCCTCCAGGTCTGTGGGACACACCAGGAAGTCATGGACCTTGTTCTAGAACAGAAGGAAGGTGAGAAGCGGGATCAAAATCCCTAAAACCAATCGGTGCCTTAAATTACAGAGAGTGTCCACAAAATCCTCTGACACCTCTTTCAGCCCACCACCCCCAAATTGCATCAATAGTTTTATTTTTTATTTTAGAGACTAAGTTAACAGCTACCACAAATTTCATTCTCACCACTCCATCCATCTCTGAATTCTGCTACCATGACTGAGGCAGCTTTAGCCTGCTCTCTGAGCAACTTCCATTCTCACCCTACTGGGCAACAGGAGAGTTATGATCCATGCCCAGGCTCCACTGCATCAATGAAAACTCCAGCAAAGTGAGGAGACACAAGACAAAATGCTCATCTTTTCCAAATTAAACAATCAGGAAAAAAGAGATCGTTTAGGACTGATATATATGTCATTAGCTCAGTATCCATTTCAGTATTTCTCAGCTACGAAACCCCACACAACATTTCAAAAAAACCCCACCAGGTTTTTTTTGCCCCAATTTTCAATGCTATTATGCCTATGTAGGAAAAAAATAGTCTACCACTCATGGGGAAAAAAAAATAGAAGGTAGTGGGGGAATAACATTTTTTAATTTATATGATAGATATGTTTAGGAACAGTTACAGGAAAACCTTACCCCTTTCTTAAATGAAATCTCCCAGATTTTCTTGTGGTGACTTAGTCATTATTTTCTAAAAAATCCAAGATCTTCAGGAATCTGTCATCAGGATATAGCCACAGATGGATATCTATGTCCCAGCTGTCTGTGGTGAGACTACGGTCACCAATAGAAAACACACATTTTGCACAATTTTTGTCAGAAGATAATACCTTCAAAAGAACTGTTTGTAGTTAAACAGAAGACACTCAGAGGCAAGGCAGGTGGCCACCATTTATAATACAGCTTCCAAATGTCAGTTTCTGGAGTTTTGGGGGTTTGGATGGGCTTGTTTTGGTCTGATTTGGTTTGATTTGTTTTTTTGAGGGAAGGATCTTCATCATGAGGTTGATCTAGTGACATAGGTAAGAACAAATGGAGAATTCTCCCTGGTCCTACCCCAGTGAATTCAGACATCAGTTAGTTTCAGTGCTTTCCTCTGTTTAATTTTATTCTTCCCAGCCAAAGCACAACCAACACCATCAATAGGGAGAGACTTCAAGTAAGGCAAATGATCCCATGGAAAAGATCTTAATATCAGTGGAATTGGGGATTAATTTCTTGAGAGGAGATATTGCCCTCTCTGATGTCTGGAATAATGATTTAAAGGCAGATTCTGGGAGATCACGTGGACCAGGCAACAGTCTTTGGGACCACTGGCGTTAGGGAAGATGCCATCTCACCATCAAGATGAAGCCATTGGGAGTGTACCCATTTCCTCCATCAAGTCGAGAACTTCCTCTAGAGTTTTTCCAGTACTTCCTACTGCCATTCTTCCATAGAAAAGGGGGAACACAAACCTTGTCAATACAGTCTCATTGATCAATGATGGTGGCATTTTTTGCTTTGCTTTGAACATTCAATTCATACATGGTAATATTCAGATGACTTACAGACCTTCAAAACTCAGATACACCACTTTCCCCCACAGGTCCTTCCAGAGCTCTCTCTCCTCTCCAGCAGCTCCAGGTGAAGGCAGATCCAAACATGTTTTCTGTCCCACAAGGCTGACTTCTGAACACCTAACTTGAATGCCATTAATAAACAAATGGTCTTGCAAGATAACCCTCTAAAAAATTCTACAGAGATGACCTGATGCTACTGCTTGTTATTCAAACAAGCTTTTTCCTTGTGTTTGATAATAGAAAGTCTCTATTGCAATGCCAGGCATGGGATAAGGCCAAGATACATTCAGGGATCCATGAAACCAGTAACATTAACTGGTTTGCCATTAGCCCAGCTACATACATGAATCATGAATGCATTTGAATGTCTCATGAAGCTCAGACAGTATCTACACTTCTCACCTTTTTTTTTTTTTGGAAATACAGCAGAGGTAAATGTATTACTCAATTTTCTCTGAATTATTTCTATCTCAGTAGATATCTCAATGGACTTTTTCTCATACTGCATTTCCTTTAGAAAAACGTCTCCAAGAAATAAACAAACATCCCTTGTCCCACACTACTCTGTGCTAAAGCTCTCTGATGGTGCCACACTACTCCCTTCTGCTTGCTTGTCAATGGCATAATGCTTTCTGCTCCTTGTCACTTTCACGTGCAAAATATCTTTAAGAGGCAACAAAAAATGTGAATAGTTCTTGGTGCAGCCTTTCCACATCAGCAGTTGCAGGGATTGATGAGAAGAAAGTTGCCTGTGTTAGAAGGTGGGGAGCAGATGGCCTGTGTGAGGTGGTGATAGCTACAACCACTTAGTGAGGACAGTTTTCAGACCTGAGATCTCAGAAAAGAGAGGTAGAAAAGTGTCATGCAGCTCTGTCTAGGAACTGATCATTTGGTTAGTTTTGTGACCAGTGAAGATTCACAGAAGAAACATTTTTCTCCAAAAGGCTAAAAAAATCTCAGTAAATGACCAAAGCCAAAGCTGCATCAAACACATCAGAGATCTATTTGCACTGCAGGCTGGAACCGCCCATGGAGCAGGTCAGGAGAACAAATTAGCTTAAACACACATGTCTTATGATACAATATGGTTTTATGGTTCAAATAGGCATAGAATTCACAAACACAAAGTTATATTAAGACAAAGGCTTTGAAATCTGTGTTATATCACTCAATGTTTCCTGTGAACCATGTCAAGGATCATCTTGTCTTCACAAAACCCTCATGTCAGCTCTCCTCCCAGGGTGTCAAAAATGCCACTGGAGCAAACAGGAAGAAAGGCTAATGCTGCTTCTGGGTTGTCCCATCCCTGGAAGTGTTCAAGGCCAGACAGCCTGGTCTGGTGGTTTTCCAAGATGTCCCTGCCCATGGCAGGGAGTTGGAACTAGATGATCTTTAAGGTCTCTTCCAACCAAAACCATTCTATGATGCTGTGATTCTACATTTATTTGCCCACGGTTGTGATCCAAAAGGAAGCAAATATTGCAAGCCATTATTTCATACAGCAGATAATGTCCTAATTTAGTCACAGCAAGAGGACTCAACAGTGAACAGCAGAGAAATGGATAGCATCTGGAATAATTTCTAGTGAATCAAACAGCTGAAGTAGCTAAACAACTCAGGACAGAGAGCTCTAATGAAGGGATTTGTGAGAAGACATGAGGGTGAAAAAACCTGTAGAGGTTCTGTGAGAGAGGAAGCAGAAGGCAGGAGTTAGAAGTGGGAAAAATATAAGTAAGGTTTAGAGCCCTTGAGGTACCCCTACACTCTATGGACACCTTGGAGTGAGGATTTGGAGGCAGACAGAAAACCAATGGAGAATTGGAGTGCGAGTAACAGAGCAAATACTGTTCTCTCTTAATAAAATCCAAGTCAGATCTTATTTTTGTTGACAGGACACAGTGATTTCAAGCAAGTTTTTCCTGTTTATGCTATTGTGAATAAGATCAAAATCCAGACCCAGAAGAAGCCAGGATACATTCTAATCAGCTCTTTGAAGTTCAGGGAACAAAACACAGGCTGATTGTAAACAAGGGAAGGAGCACTCTAATCAGTGTACCTTTTCAGATTAAGATGTAGTTAAAGATTTCCAAATAAGTGGAGTCATCAGGTAAGTAGAACAGAATACATTCAGACATGGTAAAAAAATAATATCCTCGTTTTCCTGCTCCTTGGTTAGAAAAAACTCTGTTTAGCTTAAGAAAGAAAGATTGAGTGACATCAGATATATAGGTTAGGAAGAAATAATTTTTATTATTGGAAGAATTTTTCTTCTTTCAGAAAGAAATAGCAGGCTTTGAAGATTTCACTATTTCTATAAGGATATCAATCTATCGTAAAAACATAAGTAGAACTGAAAAAAGCTCAGAATAAAGAATTTTCTGAAATCTATCTGCTAGTATAACTCACCCTTAAAAATTAGCGGTTAAGAAGGAAAGTATTTGCAAAGAGCAATTATAATTTACTATGAAAAGGAGAGATTAATAGGCAGTAAGTAGAACAATTTAAAGAGGGGAGAATTATCAATACTATCTTTAAATTTGTAAAACTGGAAATTACATTTTTAATTCATTCTCTACCAAACTATAGAAACAGAATAACAACAATCATGTAATTTTAGGTCAGATTCTAACGTAAACACGATCTTGCACAGTAAAAGAAGGGATGATTTCCTAATGTCTTTCCAGCAAATAAACTTTAAATCCACTCCCATGTTGCTGTGGAAGTTCCCTGCAATAGTCCTTGGCTTGCATTTATGTGAATTGATTGAAAGTCCCCAAATGCTACATTAGTCAGTCTCCACATGCTGCATAAAGATGAGCACTCAGACAGCAATTAATAATAACTCTTGGCATCAAGTAGAAGAGATAATATCTAAGGATGACACTGGTATGGAAATTAAATGTTATATTTGGCAAGAAGTTTCTAAACAGACCATAAAGGCTAAGGTGCCTTAATGCACATTTGTTTAAATGCCTGATCCTTTTTCCCCCTCTGCTGTGTTGTAGTCCTTGTAGTCCGTAGTTTGGTTCATTCAGAATTTCATGGTGCATGCTTTTTCCCTGGAAACACATCTCTGGATAGCTTCCACTGCACATCCTTTCTCCACCCAACCAGATGACAATGAGCTGCTATGTTTTTTTACTTGGAAAGACACTTGGGAACCAGGGGAGGGAGAAAGTAATTTTTACTTAAGAAAGAAGGAAAAGGAGAAGACAACTATGGCAGTGTATCTCACTGATAATCCTAAGGGACTAAGAAGCATGCAAGTAATGCAAAATATTAATCATTACATTAGCTTATATGAAGATGGTACTAATAAAATCCATTGTTCAAATGCAGTTTGCTTTTGGAAACAAAACCTAAGGGATTAATCTCTCCTTCTTTTGATGGGCTTTTGCTGAGCACAAGAATGTGAGGAAATTTAACTTTCCAAATAATCTGCTTTCTATTCTATCAATTTGAATTTCTCCTAAACACCTATTTTATAACAAAAAATATAATTAAAAATTAAATCCCTGAGAACTTCTCACTGGGATTTTGTTATTATCCATTTACCTCTCAAAAATTTCACTGTCCTTTCATTCACTCTGTTATGTCTCTGGGTTTTTTTTCTTCTCAAGAAAATTCTCTGTGAAATTCTGAGGCCACTCACCAGGATGTATTACCATTATTTTCCCTGTAGATATTTCTGCCTGTACCTGTGCATTGAGCAGCCTCATCTTTCCTCCCAAGAGCTCCCACTGCCTCCCTACCAGCCTGATTGGCCTTCAGCTTGGAACAGAAAACACCTTTGGAGACTGCTCAGAGAACCATCATTGTATCAAGCTCAATGGAAGCATCACTGCAAAAATCAACCCACTCTTTCCTCATTTAATTGGATGCAGACTTTGTTTCTTGATTGAAATTTGGCATAGAAGATAGGAATATCAGAATACGTCTACTAACTACAGCATTTTGGGAAGTCATTTTCACTGGTGCAAAGCAGGAAAGGAAAAAACCTCCCATGTAGATCCAGCAGCATTTTGGACCAGTTTTGTCACAGGTTTAAAGGGTTAAATTGCAAATCACAGAAGGAAGAGTTCCTGTCTTTTCTTCCTTGATAAAGCACTTAGAAATATTTAAATTCCTCCTTTCAAGAACCAAAATGTGGGTTTATAGAAGATTTTAAAATGCTCATGTAGGCTCATCTCTCTAAAAATACTGAGAACTTTTTGTCTGTTTTCTTTAATAACCAGAACTCTGGTTATTTCATGCATAGCAATTGTATTTTTATGAATCAACAGAATTTCTACCAAAACTTCTTCCATTAGAGCCACCAGATTATCAAACTGGTATCAGTCATGGTGGTGCCAGTGAAGCCCACGAAGGAATTCTGTCTTAGCATCTAGAGACCATGACCCAAGTATTTTCATGCTCTACTCAATGCAGTGACACATCAATGAATTTTGAATGAAATCATGTCACAAATATGTAACCTCCTTAATCCTATGCAAACTGAATAAATAAATAAAACCTTAAAGACAAGAAGAAAAATGTATCAACCTAATCAATAAATGGGTTGGTGGTACTGTAGAGAAAAAAATCCTTTTCTGCTTTCAGATATTGCTACTAAACCCAAAAATGCTCTATTTCTTAGTAACGTGGTTTTAAAAATAATACGCTATTGCTAAATAAAGTGATTGTTACATAATAAGAATATGCTGAAATAACCAAGATTGTCCCTTTTATTTTGTACTGTGAAGCAATTATTCAATCATGATGAATATTTTCCAAGAATGACTGTGATCCAAAATTAATCTTCTGCAGCATTGTTCTATTGATCAGTTCACTGATTTTAAGTAAAAGTAACGTGCTACATTTTCAGAGCAATGGGCCACACAGAGCTTCACGGAACAGCCAGGACAGTGTCTTCTATCTGTCTTGTCCACAGTTCTGCTGGGAGACTACAGCCCTTCAATCCTTGACTCGCTACTCGCTACTCGGAGCAAGCATCATGTGAAGTAAAGTTACTATGTTTCAAGAATATTTGTCACAAAAATACAGTGAAGTTTAGTAACTCCTAAGTCTAGGATGAGCTGCAGGTTCAGGATGAGGTGTACCAGTGAACTAAACATTAATTGACTATCAATCATGCTCTCTGAGCATAAGCAAGAGCTATCTTCCTTTTAAATAGAGCACATTTAGGTAGAAAAGAGTATAAAAGTTATTAAATGTTAGGTTGGCAGCATTCAGAATAATCTGCTCTAGGTTTTTATACTCAAAATATTTGAGAACTCTGGGTTTGATGGAGGAAAAAACCAATAATGTAACTTTTATGTAGGTATTACATTGTCTTAGAGAGGAAGGAGACAGGCAATTGGGCTAGCAATACCAAACTACTGGGGCAAACCAACCATCCTCGTGGTAGAAACCAGTCAAGACAAGGTCAGTATAATTGTCCAGAAACAGGGTACAAGTATTGGGTAGCATTAGCTCCCTGCAGCTTCAGCAGTGAGCCCTGAGGTGTTGCAACAGAGGGGCAGCCTCCTGGTTCTACAGCATGCTCCAGGGAGATAAAGACCTCCTCTTCCTCACACCCTCAGCTCTTCATGGGGCTCCCAGACTCCAGGAGCTGCTGAGACCTTTGCTCATGGAGAATTTTAACTCAGTGGGTGTATTTTGTCTGAAGGGAGCAGCCACTCTAGCTCCAAAGCAGAAGCCAACTATGCTTCAACAGACGCTCCCAGCCGATGAACTCTGAAGCACAAGGTCAGCCAGCTGTCCCTTTATTTCTAGAGTAAGATGAGCCATTCTAGGGGTGAATAAACCTGACTAGCTGATACCAAGCTCATTATGATGCCCATACCCATTTTTGTTCAAGAAAGTAAACCTGATCTGTTGGAAACAATATCTCAGGCTTTTATACAGCAATTATAGAGAACTAAGATCAGTATTTTTAAATGAAAGTGATGACAATGCTTTATGGAATGAGTAGCAACAGAGCTGATTTAGATCCTTTATACTGCTAATGAAATGTGAATAAGTAGGAGTCTCATTATCTGCACTTTAGTGTATGCCTTAGATTGTTCATTATGCTACCACTTAGTGAATTGGTATCTGTGCATATGAGTGATCTTAATGGTTTTTACACAAAAAGTTTCCAGCTTTGTTTAGAAAGTGGTGTTTTAATGATTATATTTTGGTTGTAACCATAATATCTGTATAGTATCTGTATACAATGCCTAATGGTTTCCAGCTTCAAAGAAAAATTGCTTCAACAAAAACAAGATATTTTCTGAGAGAAAAAAATCCTGTAATATATACAAACCCTTTTTACGATGCAATAATTAGCATTTTCCAAGAATTCACTTGGAAAATGAAACTTTTAAACATTCTGAATCTCTTGTATTCAAATTGCAGAGAAAGGAGAACAGAGACAGTAACCTCTTGACCATCTGTTTGCAAAGAAAAGACCAAGAAAAAAAGAAAAAAAAAAATCAGAGGATGACATCTAAATCATGGGTTATTACAGGAGGCATCCTCCTGTTCTGTAGGCCATAGTTCAGCATCTTGCTTTTTCTGCCTCCTGTACTCTTCACATTGGTTCCTCCTGAGGTCCTATGAGCTGCCACTGATAGGACTTCCCATCCCGAGGAGGAGATGGCACAGATGAGTGGGTATTGGAGAGGCTAACCCCCTTGTCAACACACCGAATAAAATAAATAATAATAACAACATACAATTTTTTCCCAAAGCTCCAAGTAACCCTGACAGAACTTCTTGCAAGTGTGACTGGACTGGACTTAGGTACATTTCCTTCATAGTTAATGTGATGCCTCATAGTTTAATTAGATCTGCTGGATGTGTCTCTGCCATCTGCTCCCTTCCAAGAGCCAGCACCTGTCAGCATAAGCTCCAACACTGACTCTCCAATGACTGGCAGAAAATATTTCCTCCTGGCTAAGAGGACATATATTGTTTCCTAAGAAACCATCACCTGGGGGTGTCGTCCACAGCAGAAAATAGCGCACCCTAACTTTGATATTTTAGTTGGATTTTCCTTACTGTACAGTGTCAGACAAGTGGGAAAAATGATAGGAGAGAATAAAGTTAAATAGATTCAGGCTCAAAGAAAATGCTAAAAATTAAAAGAAAAAAACACTCTTAGGAATAAAACACAGCCCTGTTGGTATTTAATGGGGCTTTGTATCTTCAAATGCTTTGCTCACAGCATAGGCAGGCTGCTGGAAGAATCAGCATGCAAAGTATCACTTTACCTCCCAAGTGACCCCTGCACTTGGAGGGATTCTCCTTGGCCACATTTCTCTCAGGATTAGGATTTGGATAGCAGTGCTGCTGGGACAGGTATCTGGAGTCTGGCACTGAGGGCTCTTTCCACATCAGATCACATGGCACAGGTCCCTGCCGAGGGCCTCTCCTACCAGGAATGTCTTCAAAGCCTGGAGGGTATTTCTCCATTTCACATCTGCTGCCAAACAGACCTGTCCAGCTGGGCCTTCTCACGCTGAAGTCCCCAGGCAAGCTGGGGCCACCCGTGCATTTCTTTTAGATCTCATATGTGACAGCAGTAGTTCAACTTCTGCTGAGCCAGCACTACCAAAATCACACATGGCACACTAGCTAAATCAGCCAGCCACCAAACACACACGTCTGGAAACAGGACACCTTTCCTTTCCTAACCCCTTTTGGTTTTGCCATAGTTTCTATGTCTCACATATATATCCCTCTAAGCTTCCAGATGTCAGGAAAGCTCATTGTTTGAAGGATTGTGTGATGGGAGGATGTTTTCCTAACACCAAAAACTAAT
The DNA here is from genome assembly GCA_013390045.1 of Picathartes gymnocephalus. Lineage (NCBI taxonomy): Eukaryota > Metazoa > Chordata > Aves > Passeriformes > Picathartidae > Picathartes > Picathartes gymnocephalus. The sequence goes on from WEKY01039596.1 coordinate 95,092, forward strand.
TTGGAACCAGGAGGCAATAAGACTCATTTTAAGAGGACAGATGACTTCCAGCTTGCATTTGTTTGCTGGAAACAAACCATTAATCTAAATGCTCTGAGGCCAGGATTTCTCAGGTAGAATCCTGGCCTCATCAAAATCAGTGAGCTTTTTTCCATTGCCTATGCATTCAACATTCTTGTGCAGAGGACCTGGAAACTACCAATGTTTTCACACACAACACACACACCAAGGAAATGATTTAGCACAAAGGAGAAAATTAATGCAAGTTCTGCTATACCATGCTTTACCTACAGATAAAACCTAAGAAAGGCTCAGCCAGCATTGGGACATCATGGTGGTAGCTGGTGTTCTAAATAAATATTGCCTTGGAGATCATCCTTCACAGTCAAAAAGAGCCAACAGATACCAATTTCTCAAACATGTAGTACTTAGATAAAGCTCTTAACAACATCTGAAGGTTAAATAACATAATCTAGGAATTTGATCTGTGATTGCTGGTACCTCAAGAGAATTTGCTATTCCTTCTTCATATAGCATGAAACCAGTTCACCTTTAGTGCCTTTGAAGAAAGAGCATTATTGTGCCTCTACCTTTTTGTATCTGTTGAGCTTTATGATTCCTTTTCTTTTTCTTTAACATTTCACTGTTTCTACTAAACATTTGTTTAACCCACATATTTTAATTTGTATAGCAAGAGCCATTTCATTTCTGTTCATTTGGTAGATCACTGCTATGTGAGGGGGCTGCAAGTTGAAAAGTTAAACTTTCTAGATTTTCTAAAAATTAAAGAAATGAAACAAACACATGATTTCCATCTCCCACCTCCCCCTCCCCAGTCTGTGCTTTCTTGGAAAAGTCAGTAAAACCACACTGCTCTATCTTGGTGAATGTATTTACATTCTCAAGTAGCAGAGCTGAATTCAGGTGTTGTTATATGTCAATGCATTTTTTGGGCACTAATCCAAGCTTAGAGGTATATGGGAACAAAGCCAAACTCTGATCTTTCCAGAATGCTCAAAACAATAGCCTAATTTTATGAAAGGGAATAGGAGATGTGCCTTCAGCTTCAGCAAGCACTGAGTTATAGCAACAGTTGTCATGAATGAATATGAATATACACACGTGCTCAAAGGTACCTAGCAGGTTTTCAAAGGCTATAGGAGTCTAAATACCTCTGAAGTTAGTGTTGGAAAGGGAACAGAACATTTCTTAAAAGACACAGCAGACACTTGAAAGCAGCTGGTTTTCCAAACACTCAGATGAAAAATCAGAGATTTTTTTCTTGGAAACTCTTCTGCTACTGGATTATGATCTCCAGTTGTTGCTGAAGTTCCTGCAGAGGAGGTCTTCAGGATTCTTTCTCCATCATGTCACAATGACAACCTTGCAGGCAAACCTTGTGTTTTTGGGAGCCACTATCTTTTGAAGAATTATCGACATAGCTTTTCAATTAATTCTCTGATCAGTATACATCATTTGCTGTTTTATTCTTTTCAAATACAATTTGAGCAAATGTCCAGACATATTTTTGCTCCATGTTCCATAATGGCTTATCTTCTATTAGTCCATTAGTGTCCTACAGACAGCAGAACACTGGAAACAGCAAATATTAAACAGAGAGGAAATAATTGCATCTAATTCTGAAAAATTTATACTTGCAGATCACCCGTGTAAGAACTAACCATACAGAGATATTGTAGTTCCCATTGCAGCACTGTATATCACACTTAGAGGAATTCCACTTTCCTTACACCCAGGGAGAAGCTCGGGCCTGAACACTGCCGGGGTTACAGGACGCAAGGCACAGCTTCCCTTGCTAAAACTGGCGTGCAAGATGTTTATTCACCTCCAAGGCTGGGATGCACATTTCACCTCCAGGGTTGGGATATGCATTTTGACTTGTGACCACGGAATGTTCATTAGACACCTAAGGCTTAAACTTCTGCTATTAGCATTTTTAACCACTTGCCCTAAGCTGATAGGAAAAGAGAAAAAATGCCACATGGCAGCAGGCTGGTGGAAGGTGGGTACCCACCTCTACACAAGCAGCCCACTAACACAGATGATTTCCATGAGGGATCAAACTTCCAGCTCCCTCCAGATACTTCCTGGGGGTTATTGTCAGCATCCAGATCCTGAAAGGAGATGCTGCAGGAATTAATTCAGAATTTAATTTTCTCCCTGATCTCCATTTGTGAAATCTTATTTTACATCACAAACCCTCCTGTCCCAGACCTGTGGAGTTGTAACGATGAACTTGGGATTACAGCTGCTTTATTCACAGATGTGTTTTGACTCCATTTAAGCCCAGATGCAGATGTAACAGTTATACAGGACACTCCATTTGTGAGAAAGAACATTTTTAAACCCATTTTACAATTTCTTCTACTTTGAGATTTCAGATATACATTATTTTATGTTTTCATCTATTCAGGCAATTTTACCTGTATCAACTTGTTACATCTTACTGGAGAAAAAAAAAATCAGATTCCATGGGGGCTGCTACTCACCAATGTAAATCATAGAATCATAGAAAGGCTAGGGTTGAAAGAGACCTTACAAATAAACCAGTTCCAACCTCCCTGACATAGTCACAGATGTCACTCACTAGATCAGGTTGGTCGAAGCCTCATCAATCCTGACCTTGAACGCTTCCGGGGATGGGGTATCACAACTTTTCTGAAATGGCTCTGCTGGCATTTGTTTTTCATTCAATGAAAACTTCTGTGGCAAAAATAAACCTCCACACTTGTCTCTGAGTCATGAACCAGTTTTCATTAACTGAGAGTTTCAATGGAAAATTTTCAGCCAGCCTTAATCATACCTATCAGCAGGTCTGTAAGGATCTCCCTGAGAGTTTCTGCCAGACTATCATTTTAATACAGGAAACTGGCTGAAATTCTAGCTAAAAATAGAACAATAAAATGTTCAAGTACAAATGCCATAAGGACTAAGCAGAAAGACTATTGGAAAGAAAATCAAGGCTTAGCAATCTCTCTAAAATTCCACTAGCATATTAATAAAATCAGGGCTGAAACAGAACAAGGTGATGACATTTGATTGGAGGTCCAGAAACAATTTGAGAAAAACCTTCATTATTTTGCAATTAAAGTAACAGCAATAGAAATTTGAATAGAATTGTAGAATCATTAAGATTGGAAAAGACTTCCAAGATCATTGATTCCAAGCTCTGACTGAACACGATTATGCCAACTAAAGCATAGCACTAAGTGCCCTGTCCAGTTGTTTCTTGAATACTTCCAAGGATGGTGACTCCACCACCTCCCTGAACAGCCTGTCTCAATTCTTAATGAATGTGAAAAAATTCTTGATTTCCAACCTGAACCTGCTCTGGTGCATTTTGAGGCCATTTCCTCTTGTCCTGTTCCTGGTTGCCTGGGAGAAGAGGCTGACACCTGGCTACAACCTCCTTTTCAGGTAGTTTCACAGAGTGATAAGGCCTCCCTCAGACTCTTTTTTCTCCAGGATAAACACCCCCAGCTCCCTCAGCCACTCCTCATATGCGCCACTCTCTACATCCTTCACCAGCTCTGTTGCCCTGCTCTGGACTCGCTCCAGCCTCTCAATGTCTTTCTTGCACTGGAGAGCCCAGAAGTGGACACAGGGTTTGAGTTGCAGCCTCACCAGTGCTGGGCACAGGGGGTGATCACTGCCCTGGTCCTGCTGGCCGGGATGTCATTGGCCTTTTTGGCCACTTGGGCACACACTGGCTCCTTGACCAGCACCCCCAGGTCCTTTTCTGGCAGGCAGCTTTCCAGCCACTCTTTCAGCAGCCCATAGCAATGCATGAGGTTGTTGTGACCAAAGTGCAGGCATATGAGGAAGAAGGGGTTAAATACTCTTGTGCAAAAGGAAAAAAAAACTGTCAAAGGTAGGTAAAAATGTACTGCAGGCAGTGATATGCTCCTGGCCAAATAAATGGTATCTGAGCAGTTCTTTTACATTGTATAGATTTCAATATTTAGGTCAATATAAAGTTCTAGAGACACAGATGCAGATATAAGGATACAAATGCAAGCTGATGTCACTGCATCTTGCATCATTCCTCTCCTGGTCACTTGGTAGCATTTTATTTGTACCACACAGTGCAGATGTTAAAAGAGAAAGGAAACGAAAGGCGTAGTGACCAAAAGCAGATTTATTCTTTAAGGAAAGGGTTAAGACACAAAATGGAAAATTTACCTCCCTCTGAAATCTGGCACAAAAGAACTGTGTATTAAAAATTAAGAGTTAGTGTTTCTTCAGCCGTGTTCCCACAAGATACCAGGCCCTGTAATGCCAAGGTTGCCATGGATATCACTATTGATTAGTCAATAGTGTTATTAAGTCCCATGTAAATAGTGAATAACTGGCATTTCTGAAAGAGATGTGGGCATTTTAGGTAATAGGCTTTTTTTTCTTAATAAAATAGGGGCTAGCTGAACATTTGAACTTCAGCTTGAATTTTCTCCCCTGCTTCACTTCTTTGTGTTTTGTTAAGCAAGTATTTCCCAATAGCTGGTGTACACAAGAAAAGAGGAAAAATCAAATAAAACATAAATTAAAACTGAAACTCATCCAGGCTCATCTGGTGAGAAGTTAAAGAAAGAAAGAAAGGGATAACTGCTAAACAATAAGAGAAATGCTGGATTCTTTCAGAAAAGCCTTCTAAAGATAGCAGTTCCAGGTCTCTAGGAATAAATTTGTCTTGCTGGCAAGAACAGATTTGTCTCATAACAGCAGCTACAAGTTTCACTGCTCAGCATCATCGTGTAAAAGCTCTGAAAATGTTCTTCAGACATGAATTGAGCAGCAAACTCCTGTGATATGACAGAGAATTGGGCTTGTCATCCCATCAAGGGAAGCTGAACATAAAATTTGCCTGATGCCACAGCAGCTCTGTAGGAGAAGTAGGGCCAAAGTCAAGGCTCTTCCCCCTTTACAAAAAGTGACCTTTGTAGATTACAAAATGAAACCAGCAGCAGTCTGAGATCTTGAGGAGCTCAGGTGATTGGAATGAGCTGGGTATGACCTGGCGTGGTCCATGCTCTAGTGCTTCCCTAGTTTCTACCTGCAAACAAATGTGCTGGGGCTGTTGAATACAGTGACTGGATCAGAATGAAGTCATCCTGACTGATTTTTCTGCAATATTGGTCTATTTCTTTCCATAAAGATTATTGCAAGTGAGATGGTGTTGGCATGAAAGTTATCCAATGGTTATCAAACTCAGACTCTAATGTGCACACTCATACAAGCAAAAAACATGCATACACCACGACTTATGCCAGAGGTGTCAGCCACAGACATTCAGCCAGAAGCAGAAACACATCTGTGTGATTTACGTGAACAGCCACAAACACCATGAATAAATAAAGGACAGTTAAAGCTCAAAATCATGAGTGAAAAGACTAGGTCCTAACCGGCTAATAGGTATAAAAATTCCTGCTTTTGTTGATAGCAAATTTTTAAAGGTAATTCACATCGTAGTGAAAGACAGAATGTCTAGTCCAGATGAGCTAAAGCTGTATGGCCACAGCAGCAGCAGTAGCAGTATAACAGCACTTCACATCAACTGAGAATCAGGTCTAAAGCTGTAAAAAAGGAAGCTGAAAATAGAAAAAAATTAATTAAATGGATGAATTGCTTACTGCTAATTGTTTGCTTAGCTCTGTTCAGGAACAAAATGCTAATGAAAAAAAAATTATTGTCAGGCAGTTCTGAGTTGCCAAAGGTAACAAACATTCTGCTTAGTTTGTTAGTTAAGCATATAAGACAAAGTTAAACACAGACTAAATTAATCCAAATGAAAAGATTTTAGTAATACCACAAGATACTAACAATGAAAATTCTCAGATAAAGATGTTGTGTTAGCTATCTTCAGTATACCATCCTATCTCTGCCTACAATTCTAACAGAAACAAGATCCTGTTGGTTTTATCTTACTGTAGCTAGACAAGATAAGCCTATGGCTGGTGATTTAAGACTGGCCTTCACTAATTGCTTGATGACAGCTGTCTCAGTATCTCATCTTTTCTCATTGTGGAAGAGATATGGCAGAAAACTGGGTTTCGGTGAAAGAGAATCAAGCTGCAAAACAGATCCTTTTTGAGGACTCTGAGTGTACAGCACATATTGTAAAAGTTCCCAGCCCCTTCCAGGACTACTGGTGCTATGGTGACATAAATACAGAGAGCTGCCTAGAATTTTTTACATTATTGACATATCAGACATACAACTATTTTGGTTATAAAAAGAAATCAACACAATTTTGGTTCTCAAGCTGCAAATAGAAGCATTCTTAACTGCACGGGAAAAGATTAAGGTTTTTGGACAAAAAAAAAAAGCCATGAACATTTTCAAGGGGCATTTGTACATTTGCCATTAAAGTCTGTCTTCAAATTGACTTGCCTTGGAAAAAATGTCAAGGGAATATTTTCTACTCTATCCTGTATGCAGAAGAATCATATACTAAAGAACTGACTCTTTGACTAGACCCTGAGCATAATCCTATCAGACAGGACTTTTTTCATATAGCTTTGGAAGAATTCTTCAAGTGAGAAAACCCTGAAAAATGTGGATACAGTTTTAAAGATGGTTCTTACTACCCGTGCAGCTCACTAGTACTGCTCAGCTCTTGCAGACGGGTCTCGGGAGTGTGAAAGCCTAGCAAATGTAGCAGTGTAAATGAAAACTGGGCTCTTGGCCTGGGCCAGCTCAGAGCTCCTTGCAGAAGCAGGAAAAACTGAGCTCTGCTGCCATAGGGAAGAGATGGTAAACAGGAGAATGCACTTTTCCCTCTGTAACAAGAGGAACAAAGAGAGGACAGCAAAGGTAGATGTGAAGTAGAAGTGTTCTGGAGAGTGAAGATCTGGCTTGTGTTGCCAACAGGAATGGTACAGCTGGGGATCAGTCGCAGGGACAACCTGGGCCCATATCTTTATGCCACTCCGTGCCCTATCTTCAGCCTTCTTCATCAGGGCTCCACTATAGTAGGTGGAAAATCCATAGATTTTGATGGCTCCCTCTCCTGTACCAACAGCTGACAATACCTCTCGTATTTAGAAATATTTGGGAACAGCATGGCAAAATATATTAATCTTTCCCTCACTGCCAGATGCAGTAGCACGAAGTATTGCTACTTGACAAAACTACTTGACAAAAAATGTTACACAGTTATCTTTACTGTTCAGTTAGATTATCTTAGAGAAGTGTGAAGGGCTAGAACAATTTTAGGATGAATCAAATCACTTTATCCCCAAAAGCTCAATAAACACAACACCAAAAGCTTCCCTTTTGATTTATTTGCTGGAGAATGCCATCATGGCACATTTGCTGCGGTTGAACTCCACCATGCTGGGCATTTCAGCTTTACCTGGGGAAGAACAAAGTTAGACAGGAGGTTGTGATGGAATGACAAGTTTAAGACTTGAAAAGTAATTTAATTCAGGTCTCCAGCCTTGTTAGTTCATTTGTGCTGTCTTGACCTCCAGCAGCCATGGCACAATGCTCAGAGCCACCACAGCCAATTGAAAGGGTTCAGCTCATTAAGAATTCTCATTTCTCATCTGAGCTCCTTCAAGAGAGTGTCATTTCACTTTAATGAATTCATTGCACATGATATCATGGTGGTTTTATGAATATGGATTTACCTTCTAATTATTGTAGCAGTTAGAGAAAGTGAGACAGGAAAGGCAGAGACTTTTAAGGGTGCTACCATGCAGTTCTACACCTTCTGCAAAGGCCCATTCTTGCTTTTGTCTTAGATATTTCACAGTGGTTTTTTTACTCACAGGTGATGCTTTTTTCAGTGTAAGCACTCCCTGGCTCAAATAGTTTTCAAGAATCTGTTTATTGATGATCACATTATGGAGATATAAGGATAACAGAAGGGTCATTGAGTTCTGCATGAGACACTCAAAGAAAGATGGAAAGAAGGTGGGAGTAAATGCTTAACATGGGACACATCCAGAACTTCAGCTATGGGTGCCTAGCGTAAGCACCATGGTAACTTCTCTTCATTGATTATGTAATGGTCTGCTAGTTCTGCAACTAACATTATCTGAATGGCTCATTGAACTCAAAACTTCACTGCCCTACCAGCTCTGGTGGCTACTCCAGGCTCTCAGAAGACTTGAATGTGGCTCTTGATTTTTCTGAGTAGCAAAGGGAAGTACAGAAGTACATGTGGTGTTGGCACTCAGAGACAGGAAGGATAACCTCTGCTTTTGTATTTGGACACAAATGATATTAAGAAACTCTCAGTGTGGCCAGAAGGTTTGCAGTCCCTGTGGGCTCTCAAGGAAGAGCTGGCCACCTGCTACTGCCCACTGTTGTATGTGCAAGTAAGGAAAAGGCAGAACAGTTTAGCTTCTTAACAAATAAACAAGCAACCAACTGAAGCTTGGGCTATTAAATAAATTGATAGCATTATAATAAACCATAAGGCCCCTTTTCTCAGATCACCAGCGTTTTAGAGCCTCCTTATATTTGCACTAGACAAATACTTAAAATATCTCAGCAATTATTTCATGTTGGCACAATAATAGCTTAACTAGAATGGATCTTCTTATACATAAGAATACAGTGAATGATTGTCTTACTAAGAAAAGCCTAACCCTTAAGAGGGTTCGTGTTCTTCTAATGACTCACTTCAGGAGAGGTAGATAGGCAGGAAGGATGATTCATCATGGGACACCTACTGTACACTATTCTGGAATACATTTTTCTTCATCTCTCTCCCACTCTACCTATCAGAAAGGGATAAACAAAACCATAAGAGCTTGGGGATTGAAAGAGAAGGGGAAATTGGCTAAAAGTCAATGCTGGCAGTGGGGTGTCTTTATAAATGAGTAAAAGAGTGGTGACGGCAGCACAGTAATGTATTGGCCTCATAGGTCAGATTGACCTCAGTAGATATAACCAATAAATCTGTAAGCCTCAAGATGCAGTACTGAGTCACAAGTTCAGCTACTTTCTCAGGCTTTGCCTCCAAGCTTTTGCAAACTGGAACTTGTATTCCAAGCCCTGTTTCCTCTAAGAGCCCAGTGGTGAACTTTCAGGGAAAACAAGAACAACAGATAGCAATTCAGTCACAGGCTAGATGCAGCAAAAGGAAAATTACACTGTTACAGTGTCATGATTTTCTGAAACTCACTTTCAAAAAGAGGTCAAGAGAACCAACTCAACAATATACTTTGGTGTCACAGAAAATTCATTAGAGGTTCAGCCATGCATTAAGTGCTATTCAGCCACTAGCACGCCTGGTACAGTCCACTGACTGTTATCTGCTCCTGATCATAGAAAAGAGAGTTTGTTCCAACACCTCAGGCATGGGAAGGGAAGCCATTTACTAGATCAGGTTACTCAGGGCCTCATTCAAACTGGCCTTGAACATTTACAGATGTTTCTTCTGGGAACCAGTGATAAAGCCAGAAGGAATCCAAGGATTATCTAAAAGGGTTACAAAAAGAGTGTGGTGTGGGTGGCACGCTGGAGAGACAGGATGTCATCCAGAGGGACCTGGACAGGCTGAAGTAGTGGCCTCATGCAAACTTCATGAAATTCAACACAGAAAAATGCAAAGTCCTGCAGCTTGGTAAGGGCAATCTCAAGCACAAACACAGGCTCAGTGGAGAATGGATTGAGAACAAACCTCAGGAGAAGATCTTTGGGAATATTGGTTGATGAGAAACTCAACATGACCCAGCCATGTGCCCCTGCAGCCCAGAAAGCCAAATGTGTCCTGGGCTGCATCCAAAGCAGCGTGGGCAGCAGGTGAGGGAGGGGATTCTGCCCCTCTGCTCTGCCCTGGTGAGACCCCACCTGCAGTGCTGCATCCAGCCCTGGGGTCCCGGCGCGGGAAGGAGACTGTTACAGCAAGTCCAGAGAAGGCCACCGAGATGCTCAGAGCGCTGGAGCACCTCTCCTGTGAGGACAGGCTGACAGAGATGGAGCTGTTTAGCCTGGAGAAGTGAAGACTTCCAGGAGAGATTAGAGCAACTTCCAGGGCCAAAAGGTGACTACAAGAGAGGTAGAGAGGGATTTTTTACAAGCACATGCAGTGATAGGACAAGAGGGAATGGGTTTAAACTGCAAGAAAGCAGGTTTAGGTTAAATATTAGGAAGAACTTCTTGACTGTGAGAGTGGTGAGGTACAGGAACAGGTTGTCCAGAAAAACTGTGGACACCCCATCTCTCAAATTTTTTGAGATCAATCTGGAAGGAGCTTTGAGCAATCTAGTCTAGTAGAAGGTGTTCCTGCTCACACCACAGGGATTTGGAACTACAGGATCTTTAAGGTCCCTTCCAACATGAACTGTCCTATGATTGATTCAAGCAAGTTGTGTTCCAGTCCAAACAGTGACATGGGAAAATGAATTTTTAGGTGGTGTTCACATGCCCAGGCCACAGATGCTCAGGTCACTTTTAACAATGTCTAGAAAAGGAAAAAATTATCTTGTAAAAGCCAAGGGCATTAGTAAAGATGCTGAAGCCTGTTCAGGGATTATGCAACTGCAGTTGGCTTAAACATGCACTTAGAAACACTAAGTGGTGATTTAACAGGACTGATAACCCTGATAACCTTACATAGCATGTGACTGAATACATCTGCAATTGCAAGTGCTGAGATATCAGGATAGGATTCATGGGCTGGAACTTAAGCAGAGAGCTGCATTAACAGAGGGAGGGCATTTGTAAAAATGCCATGGGATCATTTATGACCACATTTTGTGACAATTTAGTTCTCTAGCTCATCAGAAATGCACAAGCAGCAGCAAAACATTTCACCCTATTAAAGCACAATGTCTGTGCTGAAAGATTTGCCTGTTGAAAAAACACTGCTACATCCTATGACACTCCAGATCGACTTCTGTCCTCTGAATTCAGGCCCAACACAGATATGTATCCCATGGCAACTAACCTGCAGTGACAGAGAGAGATTAAAGCAAATGGAAGTCAAGGGAGAAAATTATATGTAAAATATGAACATTGCTGTCTGCTGGAAGTTTGCATGCCCTCAGTTGGGTCTAGCAACTTCACTCAGCCAGTCTGGATTTGTGGCTATTGCAGGTGACTTTAAATCAGCAGAAGTTTGTTGGAACAAACTTTCTTAGAAATATGACTGTTATTCCATTTCTTCCCTTGGAGGCCTTGCAATCCAGGGATGTAATAATAATGATGATAACAAGATAGCCTTATGTCATTTGAATAAGAGAGACTGTATAGAATTAAAATCCTCTTTAGATTGGTTACTAATCAGTTTGGGCTTCTTATAGAACCAAGTCCTTGAAGAGGGTAGCTGGCTTACAAATACAAATATAGCTGAAATTTTTCCACAGAAACTAGTTAGCTATTGCTGGACAACTTCAGAAATCCAGACTCTGCAGCTTGCTTTACTGAATATGTTCTTCCAGCTCTGATGGTGCCACTGAGGGCATGGACCAAATCCCCACCCTCAACATAGACTATTCCTGAGTTAAGGATAATAAGATAGAGCACATTTTCACTATTACGTATCTACAATACTCTGGGGTAGATTTTCAAAGGATCATTTCCTTGGTGAACATAGAAACTCTGTTCAATAGTGACAGTAATGAAGACTTAAATATCTGCAAGAAACCAATCTGTAGCTTCTGAAAGACAAAGGTTTACCAGGCAACTCCACCTGCTTATCCTAGGACTTTTCACAGACACGCACATGCCTGGCAGGAGAAGGACAGATTTCCCTTTTGTTGCTCATCCATGAGAGCTCTCTACGACCTCTGTCCAAGCACCAATTTCTGAGTTCAGTGCTTATGACCAGAACACTCATAAAAGGCCATGCTTTAAGAAAGGCTGCCATAATACAGGTTTTTAATCTGGATTCAGCATCAAAGTTCATACAGACAGCTTCTATATCAAGAAACTAAGCAATTTTGGCAGACGCTGGAAGTCAATTGTCTGTAGTCTCAAACTGCTAGAAGAGCCCTGGCAGTCTGTGCCAATGCTACAGCACCCACCAAAACCCTTCCCAAGCACAGAGAAGTTGTTAGCACAGATCAAATTTTGTCCCCAGCAGGCATTCTGGATGTGGCCTTCTTATTTTGAAGGCTGAATTTTGAGAGTGTACATGTGCCAGTTGACCTCAATGCCCAAATACAGTTTAATACATTTCATTTCTTAATGGAAATCTATAATAGAGTCTGAAATTTTCGTTCTGCATCTGACTGTCAAGAGTGGAGTCCAGAGCATCACAGTGAGATTTAGGGCTTGTGAGAGACCACCAGAGCACACTGAGCACAGTGCTCTGATTTGGCTTATAACAATATCCTGAAGGATATTGTTTAGCACAACTCTATCAGTTGAGCTAGGGATTTCTAACCTCAGTATTACCAAGAGCCTCAGGTTGCCAAAGGCTCAGAGCCTTGGTCTGGTGCTGGACCTACAGGTGCTGGACCAGTCTCAGTGACTGTTTTCATCCATCTCTGACTGTCCAGGGATGGGAGGTTCCTCCTTTTTCCTTGTCACTCCATGCAAGAGTCAGGCTTCTGCCAGCCTGGCAGCGCACCTGAGAGCCGAGGCAGGCGATGATGATAGCACTGAGCACACACCTGCCTGTCACCAGCCAAGGAAACCCAAATACATCAGCCTCAGTGACAGCTCTGGCTCTCTGCAGCACAGAAATGAGACACTGCTGACTGATAACCCCCTTGGCAGACTGAGGCCAGATAAGCAAAGCAGGGTAGGCTTTCCAACAACCTTCACCAAGTCACAGGGCACCTTGCCAGGAGAGATATGGCAGAGCATAAAGCATGACTGTGTTCAAAGGTGCTCGGGACTCTCAGTCAGGTTCTCCACTCTGGGGACTGGCTTGGCTTAACAGGATGATTGCAAAGGTTAAAAAATCCTGTCCTGTCCTGGACCAGATGTTTGCATCCTCCTTGTCCACTGTGCGACCTGTCCTGTGCCGTGGAGGAGCTGCTGTGTTTCATCTCCATCTGCCAAGAGGCAGGCTTCCCACTGCCAGGAAATGATGCCATCAGGAAGCATTCACTATCTGCACTGCCCATGGGTGGATTTTATGGATCTGGGCCAGAGACACACATGGTTTTTGGGCTCCATATCCACAAAAGACTGCAAATAAAAAGAATGAAGCTGTCATGAATCAAGAAGGTTGTAAAAGTGGATGTGTCATCCTGCTCTCCCCTGAAAGGTGGAAGTGAGATGCTGGCAATTTGGGATCACCTGTGGGAGTAGGTTTGATCACAAAACTTTGTATTTGTGACATTTCTGTAAATGTCATTCTACTAAGGTATATACTCCGCACTTGAGTCAGGCTCTTTCCTTCTTATTAATTATTAATCATTGAAACACAGTTACTGGAACTCTGCTCCCAGAGGAGACAGAGGTTTGGCTTACAGTGGTATCCTCCAATAACATAAATCCTTACACGAATTCTTTGCTTTAACAACAATCCCGTTTGACCAAAGACACAAGCCATGGCTGCACGTGTGAGTACATGTGCATGTAATTTGTGAGATTTGATTAACTGTGGGTCCACAGTCTCTGTATAAAACTCCTTACAGTATCAGAATAAACAGTCCTTTCCAGTGGCTGGCTCCACACTATCTTTGTTTGTTCTGTATCTGTCATAGGATAACAGGCTCTTAACACTGATCAGAGCTACTGGTCTCCCCTGTAAAAAATAACTTGTGAATTGCAAGGTATTGTCAGGAACTCCCAACCCAACTTCCTTGTGCTCTGTCTAGAGTCTCCTGTTAATAGTAGGTCCCCTTTTTTAAAGGAAGACCCCCCCTAATTCTGTTCCACAAAATCAAACTCTCTTCAGCATTATTTGGTTCTCGGTTAACACTGACTTTCTTGCTAAAGTCTGTATTCACCCATAACCAAGAGATGCTTTCAGTGACACCAGGCAGACTTCTGAAATAAGGCAGCTTTCAAGTACAGTATGGTATTTTGGGGTTCTGGTGTTGGAATTACACAGGAAAGTACGCACACAAGCTCATGCCTGCAATGTCCCTCACGTCTCAGGTCTCCAGCAGGATTGTAGCCATTTCAGCATCATGTAACTGAGTTTATATCAGTCTGTCTGCCTTGGCTGCCTATCATTAAAAGCTCATATCTGACCATAGGTCTTCATCATTTCAATGAGATAACTGTGTTCAGCTGTTGGCAGCTTTGATATTCCTTCCATGCCGACTGGGAATAACATCTAGCTTTTATTTCCCAGTCCCAGAAATGAGATTAATCTTCCTGTCCTAAAAGATCACAGCACTGAAATCAGTAAGGAAATGTTCATGCTTTTCATAAAAATAAATTTCTCATAACTCCCACAGTCATATTTTAAGTTTGGGCTGATCTTGTCTTCTTGGAAGTCTCCTCCTCAGGATGGCAGTGAAGTCTGTTTCAGGCTGCCAGCTCAGATGTACCACAGTGATAAAAGTTATATCCTCAGGTGAGCTGACAGCCCTACACAAGGCAGCATTTTCTTATACTGCCTGTTCTTTGGCAAGTCTCAAACTGCTTCCCAGAAAAAAATAACAGGATGGGATTATGACTCTCTTTGGAGAGGAAAGCACAGCAACATACAGAATGTGCCTGGCCAAGATCAAAGGAACTTGACCACGTGTTGACCTACACGTGGCTGCAGACTAAACAGGGAAGGCAGGAGCATTTTCTTTCATCACTCCCTTCCTGAGTACCCTAGCAGTGCCAACATAGCCCACAAAAATAAACTGAGGTGGGTGTGGGGTCAATTCAACTTCCCATTAGTTGCAGTCATTTGTGAGCTGCTGAACAAGCCATCCAGGTGTCCTTGTCATGCCTTCCAGGGCACAAGCAGACAAGCACACACTCACTCCTGTTGTTCCAGTTTAATCTGCTGCCACATATGTGCCAACACTGCCATTTAGTGTGCTGGGCCTGTTGCAACAGCTTGGACATAAAAGACACAACACTAATTGCAAATAATGATCCTACACAGAGGCAGACACACACTACTACCTGTTGTAAGCCCCTATCAGCACAAGATGTTGGAAAGTGGCAGAGGTGGGGCTACTTTTTACAGAAAGTAATAGTGAAGGTTGATGGTCGCAAGAGCTTCTGGAAATATGAAGATCTGAAATCTTAGTGAGATCCTGTGAAAAAACCAAACCAAACCAAAACAAACTAAACCAAACCAAACCAAACCAAACCAAAACAAAACAAAACAAAACAAAACAAAACAAACCCCATCAAACAAAAAACAAACAAACAAGCAAACAAAAATCAGTTTTGTTTGCAAATGGAAAACTATCTTCCAAACCTAAAAAATCTCACTGGGATTAACCTTGTGATTGAATTCCTGGTCTTACTGAAGCTCAATAACCAGATGAAATACTAGCTGTTAGTCATCTTAACACTTTCTGTGGAGAGTCAGGATATTCTTAGCAAGTATTTTAAGCAAACCCTTGATCTATTGCCATCCCCAAAGCTACTCACATGCTTTGATCTACAGCCTTGATCTGCAAAGACAGCTGGGACTTACCCTGCTCAATAAGAAAAACCCCAACCAGTTTAGCTGCTTCCCTGCCCAGCTAGCCTTGAAAATTCTGATGCTTCAATGCAGGATCCGGGAGGTTTTATTTGTAACATTGCTCCAAGCTTTGTCATGGGTCTCCCTCTTTACCTATTCTCATTTTCAGAGGAGATTTACACCCTTAGTAGCTGACACCCCTTAGAGTCTTCACAACAGGCCACACAGGCAGTGCTGGGCAGAGGTATCAGCAAGCTCCAAACAAATCTGCTGTGGTACTGAGGGCTGCCCAGACATGGCCGTGGGGAGCTGATGTGGGATGCTCTGTCCTGCTCCTTCACAACACGCAAGGATGCATCCTCCATGCCAAGTCTCATACCACTGGCAGTACTTTGCTGACCCTTGCAGATGTGCTGCCCTTCACTCACCACAGGCTGTCCCTGCAAGCTGCCTTGCCCTTCTCTTGTGTCTGTATTTAACCAACTTGTCAATCCACCCCCAGCTCCTCCTGCTCAGAAACGTGCTGCCATGCCACTGGGGAGATGACACAGGATGTCCCCCACCAAGTGCCAGTGATGCAAATCTCAGCCAGCACTGAGCTGGTCCCTGGGCATCACCATGATCTGCACAAATAGTTCAGGTAGCCCGTGGAGAGATGGGGACCACATCCTGTTTGGCACTATCCAAACCTCAGAGCCCATGCAAACAAGTTGAGAGATTTAGTTAGGGTCCAGCGTGGTGCTCAATGAAATTGATGCTGGATATAACAGCAGAGAAAGAACGAGAAGAGACATGAGGAGAAAGTGAGAGAACATTCTTTTCCATAGGTCAGCTCTCTGCAGAGATATTAGGGGTTCATTGTAAGAGATATAAAAATAAATGTCAGATGGCCCTTTCTTGATTAATCAAGCTTGGCTTAGCTTGTAGTGACGTCTCCTTCAAATAGCACTTTTTCCTTTCGAAAGTCAAGGAAAAAGCCAGAGAGCATCTGACTCCTGAACAAGCAATACTGAAAGCAAATCAGGCTTATTTCTGTGGACATGCTTCCCCTATTATTTCAGCACAGCTGTGTAATCCCTGAGTAATTAAAACGTCTCCTCAAAGCTGCCTCTCTCTTATGCCTTCTGATCTGTGTCAACGCTGATCTGTTCAGCTGTGTAGGAATATTAAGAGTGCCTGATACAGCTAAGTCTCTTCAGCTTTTATCCAAATGGTCTCTTCAACATCAGCATCAGCTGAAGAGAAGGGCAAATTCTTCTTTTAATGCAATTTCAGATTAACTGTTGCTGTGAATACAGTTTTAGTCTATTTACACCAGTCTGATCGGTATCAGCATTAAACAACAGTAAAGCATTTCAAGAGGACATGAAGAAGTTTTAAATATATCAAGGGATCAGAGGTAGCTCATTAAGAAAATCATTAATAATTAGATTGAATATGGAATTGTCAGTCACTCAAAGCAGTTGAGACCTCTGGAACTTAAAAACACATTTTAATTAGAAAAAAAACTGAGTAAAGAAGGGCAGTAAGTGAGGAAATGAAGAACGCTGTGTAAAAGCCACAGAAGGTCATCAAAGTCAACCAAGACAGTTCTGGACCATTTGCATTTTGTGGGGCATTCACTGCTCTACAGACAGACGAGCTGCTCTGTCTGTCTGCTGTGACAATACTGGGCCCAAGACAGACTTCAAACAGGCAGCTTTGGGGACACATGGGTTAGGACCATGTGAAAGAGAGAAAAGTAAATGCAAATACAGAATCTTGGTTAGAAGAAGCATCCAAAAATCATCAGGGCAGAAAAGGACAAAAAAAGAAGCAATGCAATTGGATGAGCAATGTGACAGAGCTTTGTGAAGGCAATTGGCAGCAATAAGAGCTCCCTCTGCATCTCCCCTGTGCTTGAGCTAAGCTCTCAGGAAACACTAGTGCCATACCCTCCCTATACAGCCATGGTTACAGATCCTTCTATACACAACACCATGGTTGGTCCTGGATACAGGAGAAAAATATCATAGACTTGTCTGTCTGACAAGTCACAGAATGAAAATGCCGATCTGCAGGTATATGTGGGCTATATACATGCAGGACAGAAAGGGAATTATCAGAGTAATGTTGAGATAACGCCATGATTCTTGTTTTCTTGTTAAAAAAACCCAAGGCACTCTTTGCTTCACGCACATATCTGGGCTTACATGTGGCACTGGGGCACTCTAAAGCAGGTGTACACAAGTAGGAGAGCCAGGAATGGTGACTTTCCTACCTCTTTCCTACCACCACACTCCATGATTTCTCACACTTTGGGATGTGGAGCCAGGTCTTGCTGAGCCCTCTGTGGCTGTCCTGAGGTGAAAAGGCAGAACAGTGGTGTTCACATGCAGACTTGCAGCAGCAATGCCTCATGACTAGACTGTTCCCAAAGCCATGAGCTTGTCTTGGCAGATTTCTTTCAGATGTCTCAGATCCATCTCTCTCCCTTGCATTATTAATTGCAGCATCCACAACCACATTAAGTCTCATTTTCAGTACTAGTACTAAGCTACTTTCAGTATCTTATTCTCAATGCCTGTCCCTTGCAAATGAGTCTGTGGCCTGTTAACCCTTTCATTGCTTCTGAAACGCTGCAGGTACCCTAGAGGCTGTGGAACTTCCTTTAGGCACACATCGTTTCCCACCCTGGAAAAGTGTGGGATACACACCTGTAAGTCCTTGATATCCAGGAGATAGCCCAAAGAGTGACTGTGCAGTGACCACTTCTCTGAGACACCAAGGTCTGAGCTTTCCTGCTGGATTTCCTCATGTAGGTCTGTCACTGTGCTTTGTGGGCACCCAACAGACTGCCTGGGGGGTGCAGGATCAGACCATCTGCTTGCTCAGGAGAGCTCTTTTGCACAGCACTGACTCTGAGAGCAGAGACACTCATGCTACTCATGCTCCAAATAAGAGGCTTGGTGTCAGTCTTGAATTACTCCCAGGTACCCTCACAAACATTGGTCCTGCACTGACCTTGCTCTTCAGTACCCTCTGAAACCATCCTTTGCTTCTACAGCAGACAGATTTAGATATGACAGAGATCATATATGTGAAAATATACCTCCCTTAGAAGAAAAAAGAAGCACATAAAAATATTTATATAAAATTTAGATAGACAAAATGATCAAGACCTTTTTTCATCACACAAAACACTGCTCTCCACACCATGGACAGGCTGACCTGTTCACAGGATACACAGGAGCAGGCAGGGGAAAACAGGCAGGTGTCTCATCTGCAGGGGGAAGTGGGAGGGCACCAAGGGCTTTGTGAGGCCAAGGAACGCCCGCTTGTGCCCAGGGATCCTGTAGGGAGCAAAAAACTGCTACAGCAGGCTACAGACTGCTGCAGCAGCAGCCCTTGGCGCCCTCACCCACAGTACCAGCTGCAGCATGTCCTTGGGTTCACAGTGGCTCTGGGAAGAAGGACATGCACTGAGCACCAGCGAACCAGTGTTGGGTTTGGGCTGTGTATCTGTCTGGGGGGAGTGAGACAGCAAAACTCCATTAGCACAAACTCTAAGCACTGGTGCTTTCAGCTCCAGTGGCCCCTGATTCAATTGGTGGCATCTACCCAGGCAACAGCTGTCACCTACCTTTCTCTCCAGTGAGTTAGGAAAGGTTTGTATGAGAAATCAGAAGCAGCAATTTTTCTTGACAGAAAAGGTCTGGAAAACAGAGACCTTTGTGTCTGGTAAGGAGGGGTGTTCTGTTCTATGTCTTGCTTTCTAGAACACACATCTGCATTCAGTTTGCTTTCCACACCTCAGCCAGGTATAACCCTTTTCCAAGCTCTTAGCATGCTCCTTACATCCTCCTTCTTTCTTACCCTTGGTTTTCCAGGAAATGCCAGGGAAGCTGCACACATACTGTCTGCTCCTTTGAGCTAAATGTTTAATAGCTCTCTCATCAAGGCAAACACTTTTCTCTATCTTGTCTCCTCCTCTATTTTTCCAGCATTTGCCTTATCCCTTCTCAATATATTATGACTCATTGTTAAATTAAGACCACTGGCTGCCTCTCCCTCCCCCTTGCCCAGGAACTCCTTACATAAATCATTGGGGTTGCTGAACAAAAAAACTCAAAACCGAACAAAAAATTAGCATGTGTAGATTTATTGCTGCTTTTGTTTTCTCAATGCGCAGACAAATTAATATTATGGAGATTAGGTCCCTTTGCTCAGCTATCTTGAGCACAGTGCAATATGACAAGAAAATCCCTGTTCTGTGCAGAAAGAAAAAAAGACTGGATAAACTCTACTATTGTATAGTCACAAGATCCTGAAGAAAGAGGATTATTAAAGTAGAACACAATGTGAAATGTAATCAATACAAAGACAACTAAGATGGCACTGAATTGCAGAGGGACAACATCTCTTCTATATATGATGTGTGGCACGTAAGCCAGTGCAGGGCTGCTGCAAGCCTCACAAGTTTAGAAAAATTATGTGTGTTTTCCTGGACTCTGAGCTATTCACAATGTCCATTTTACAAGGAGGGAGAGAGAAAGTTGAATAAGTCTGTAAGGGTCATCATCTTTTCAAATCAACTCCAAGCAGAGTCTCTGTCAAGCTGACAGGACCTTATTGCTAGGTAGAATCATTGAGAATTACAAAAAACATTTGTAACCAGAACCTTCCATAAAAACACATAAAGAGTATCTGAACTACTCCACAGACAGTAGGGATGCCAAAATACTTTGCTGTTTCTCTGACTTGTGTATGAGAGAGGAAATTTAAAAATTAAATTAATCTTAAAAAGTTACAAAGTGAGGTCTAGATAGGTGCACTCCTTCAACCTCCCCCCATGCAACACTTTCTGGGTAACAAAAGCACCTTTGGTGAGTTTTTCAAATTAGAAAGTCTGTGAGAATTGTGGACAAATAACAGCCTCAATCCAAAACTATTTTGCTCACAGCTTTTATTTTCTTTTGTGAATAAATGCTACAGACACTTTTACAAATGGAAAGTCAAGTTATATAGCGAAAGTCCTACACAAGCTTATAGAAGGGCTCTAAACCAAGTTCAATCTTCTGTACTCTATTTAACCTAAGACTGACAAAGCGTTTAAAGTAAATCCAAGCGAAAGATTAATCAGTAGGCCATTAATGTACCTAAAGGTAGTCTGAGAGTACTGGAAAAGTTGTCAAGTTTGTTGAGAACTTTATCTACCTCTTATACCTCTGAACAGACAGATTCAGAGCCAGGCATTTCAGACAATTTAACTTCTTTGGCCTAAAATGATCACCTAGGTTCTTTCTGCAACAGTGGAGAGAAAATCAGACAATATGGACATCTGCCAGAGACATTTCTGTTAGGAAAGAGTGAATTACTCTCATAGGTTAATCCTGTTTTTTTCAACACACATTCAGTTTTCGAGGGAGCCATGATACAGTGACGAAGGCTGGGACAGACTGCTTGACCCCTGCAGAGCTGAGGGAACCAGGGCTGTGTGCTGAATAACAGGACAGGCACTCAGGCGATGCAGACCAGCCCAAGACTGCAGAGGAAAGCAGTGGCACCAGGCTGCCCATGAGGAGCTCCGAAAATGTCTCTCCTGACCCTTGCATTGTGGTCACCAAAGGACAGCTCTCAGTTCAATCCCCTTCTTCTTTTAGAGCACAGAGGTTCATACCCAAGGCCCGCTGCAGCCACCAGTCCTGCCCATGTACTTTGGGCTCAGCTGTTCAGGGCCTGGTTTTCAGGATGTGACACCTACAACTGTGTTTGCTGCCAGCTCTGGAAGTCTGGCCCTAAATGTGCATCCATTGCCTGATAGACAGGAGTCAAAGGAGTGGTCTCCTACTGTGTTTTACTGGCACATGGGGATGAGCTTCTTCACCAACCCACGCAATCACCTTCCTTTTGAGGCAGGGCCGCACCTCCGATTTTGCTCGAGTTGCCACAGAAGATGTGGGAGGCTTCACCAAGGAGGGCTTCTCAAGAGCTGTATTCATCTTGGACTTCCAGGTTTCTGACTCATCACTTTGTTTTGCTGCTCAGAGCATTACAATATTTTCCCAAGTCATTCATCCACTTGATCCTCAAAGATTTTATCAGAAAATTAGCCCAGAATGGCAATTTCCACCTTAAAAACATTAATGCTTTAATGCTCTAATTCTTTGAACACCTTCAAAGCCATTTAATCACAATGATTCTGGGAGATAGATGAGTAGAAGTCCTAACTTATTTGCAAAGAAACTGGGCCCAAGAAATTCAAGCTCAGGTGCTGTCCCCAGCCTGGACAGTACAATATCCCATGTATCAGCCTCTCTTCGGACCTGGAGACCCAGCTCATGCACATGGCTACCTGAGCAGGCTTACTGTTGTGTTTGGGCACCCAGAAAGGAATCGCCTTCTCTGCTTACATAAAATTTCTCTGATGTGGACATAAGACACAATCTCCGTATCTTTTTTCCTCGTTCTGCCAACATAAATCCTGCTCCCATTAGGTGTTATCACCAGGACCAGCTAACTGGTGAGATACCACCCCGGAACAGAGGCAACCAAGTTAACTAAATGGCAGCTCCACCCACACACACTAAAGTGGAATTTCGATGAAGGTAAAAATCAACCTGTGCCTCCCTCCTCCACCCCCCAATCTCATGCAGTTTAACATGACAGTTCAGCGTATAGAAGTTATTATGGGATGCCTGTGCATCATGGTCGCTGGCCTGGACCACCGCTATTCTTCTCCTACACATACACAACACACCCATGCACACACAGAAAAGCTGCTGAGTGCTTACATAATCTGATGTGTCAACAAAGTCCCTGCCAACTCTCCTACGTCTGGGCACTTTGAGTGGCTTCAACTTGTCCCAGACAGAGCATTTCAAATATGTGAAAAGTTTCCCTTCAACTCTACCCAAACCCAGCCAATCCAAACCCATACTGATTGTTACTGTGCAAGTGAGACAACAAGTTCAGTTGTTGCTAAACAAGAACTTGAGAAAGCACAGGCTGGCAGCCCTGCCTGCTGCTAGACCCCCATCCTCCCATTGATGTGCAGCACAGCCAGAAGCTGTGTCTGTGTCTGAGTAGTCACATGGCATCTGTCTGTCAGGTGGGTGTCTAAACACTTTTTTTGAGATCATGAGGGTTACATGAGCCAGCTGGAGCAGACAGGGCGCCACTACTGCATCTCTGAGTGACAGCCCTTTGGTACAACAGTCTCATGAAAGTCAAGGGCAGGGGGTATCTATAATTTTTTATGCAAAAAGTTGTGGTCAGGTGATGGCAAAAGTTTATAAATTTGTATGTAAGTTAGTTCTGGTTTTGTCTTCTCAGTTCTATGAGGAGTGGGGTGCCTTGTGACTCCCAATGTCTTTTGTCAGGCTTGTCCTCATGTCTGATGCTGGTGGGGGCTGTATGCCAGCACTGCCTGATCCAGCTCTCAGCCTGGTTACCAGGCTGTGGAGCAGTCAAGCAGATTTGCCTTTAGATCCTGCCAAAGCAGGAGGATGTCAGTACACAGCAGGAGATCCCCTTCCTAGGAGACAAGTGTCTTTGTATGTTAGGTGGTGGAATATCCTGATGTTTTTTAGTGTTGCAAAGTTACCTTTGTATTAAAGCTATTTTAAAAATTTGTTTTAAATGCACCATGGCCAAATGTATTGTAGCCCACAGAATTAGTAAAGATTAACTTCAATGGTATTATTTGCTTAATTGCTTTACTGAACAGTAACTTAATGAAATTCCAGACTGAAGAGCTTGAAACCTGTAGGCATCCAGAAAATGAAGTTCCAGTTTCAAAAGAAAGTTACCAACATTCAGATTTCCTCCACGCTTGGACAGCTTTGAGGTTTTTTTTCACAAAGAAGAAAAGACAACCTCTGACCCCTTGATAGCCAAACCATACAGGTGATCAACCTAAAACATGGAAGACCTAGATTCAAATAACCAGGGTTAAAGAAAGCAAAGAAATTTGGGACCATGAAGACCTCTAACCAGTGGGTTCCATATTGTCTTAAATAAAAACCCTGTTCTAGACTCCACAAGTTTACATCAAACTTTGCACTGTTCTTTAAAATGGCTGTACTTTGATCAGACCGAAAAATCACCATTGAACCTTAAGACTCTCTCAAAAAAGAAAACAAATCTGTTTTGAGCGAAGGGCCCCAGCCAAAATCCTCCTCCATGAGCAAGTGTTAGTTCTTGGAAAGGTGCAGGTTCCTATGGTAGTGCTGAAGCCCTCCCTACCTGCAGTGTACCTGTAGAAGGACCTCCTTACAGAGTGGCCTCTGTGCCCTCCAGCTGTACAAACTATGCTCTGGCAGGTCTGCAATTAACCCCTTCCCACCTGAGGAGGCTCCCTGAGCCCTTCTGTCGTGGCCCTGTGCCATCTTAGGAGTCTAAGGTGGGTGAATGGCTCAAGTCAAGCAGAGACATCAGACAGTTTGACAGAAAAATGATGACTTCTGACTTCAACGTTGAAAAAGGTTGATGAGCTAGCAAGATAATGAAACTATTAATGAAGTGAAACATCATGCTGAGGCAGAAACCCATATGTGGATATGATTCATACATTTGAAAGGTTTAGAGAGCAGAATTGCAGTAGGATAAGCACAGCTTCCACACTCAGACTAAAGTGACTGGCGTCGCTGCCCAAAACGTAAGAAAAAAACTCATATCTTTGTTGACTCATTTTTCAGCCCACTGAACACATGCTCCAGAGCTCTGGCACAGAGGCAAAAATACACCCTGTATACACACTGTCTTTATGACCCCTCTCCTCCCTTACTCCCTCCCTCCACATCCTGCACCTCAGAGTTTGCTACAGAGGTAATTGTTTCAAATCATTCCACACTGATAAACCTCAGTGTGTGCAGTGTTACGCTGGCTTGTGCACCCAATCACCACTCAAGAATGTGCTAAATTATTCCATGGAAAGAACGAATGCTCCTCTTTCCTGTTTACTTTTCAGTATGTGAATATTTATTTTCTCATGTCAATAATTACTCTAATGTTTCGGAACACTCCATTTAAAACTGGCTTTCATTCATAGAGAGAGTCATTCACAGAGAGAGCCATTTTTGAATGATAATGAGGCAATCAATGTTTTTAAAGGATCTTATTTTTCTAGTGAAAATAAGCACAATTTCACAATTTCTTCTCAAAATACAGGCTAATTTTTCAAGAAGCTTAAAGGAAATACCAATGCCACTGTAAGTATGTGATGTAATTTTCTAAGCTCTTATTTTCAAGACTAATTAATGATCTGGATATCTCAAAATACTTAATATGATTCTAACAAGAAGGAGATTTAAATTCAGGCTGTTTCCAGAGTGTTTAACCAATGCAGCATATTTATAATTCTCCTTTCACTTTATCTGAGCTGTGCTGGCATTGCAAGACCTAGAATGGGGGCTAAAACTCCCCAGATTTTATGCTCAAAATCTTCAAAAATAACCTTGCTGACTGAAGAAAAGTAGGAAATACGCTGTAGTATGCACGGGCTAAACTTCACAAACCAAATATCTTTAAATCTGGAGTCACATGCAGATGGAGTCTGGCATCTGCTTACAGATTAAATGGGTGCAGATTTGTCCCTCTGTATGACTTGGTGACTAATAGGAGCATTCAGAGACTGTTGACATGAGATGCTGGCCAACGGTCCTGGACTATTAAGAGCAGTGACTTCCTCTACATAACCCTTGGGGAAGCATCAATATGAACACAGGTGGCCAGATCATGCCAGCATGGAGTTTCTGGTGTAATGTGCCACAGGACAGCCTGTAACACACTGTACTTCCCTGCTCACCCCCACCTGGAGTCATTGGTCCTAATGATAGAAGGGAAACTCTCTATGAGTCAAATGGCAATAAGAAATCAAAATATGGCTTGTGAGAACAGATCCTGGAATGACTGTGACCTAATTCACACACACACACACGCACACACTCATTCCCAGGACTGTGTATTGCAGTGCCACTGCAGTCATGAGCAGCAAACGTGGAAAAGGCAGAACATAAGGGCAAAGGTCTAAACAATACCTTCAGGAATAGTGCTGTCTGCTTTGTTGATTTTGTTTGAAACTCAGTCAAGAGAGTAGAGCAAAAGAATAACGTGATGCTCCACTACAGGGTTTCCTCCTTGGAGGGAGAGCAAGCAGCAGAAGACCAGTAGGAACCCTTGAGAATAGTTTGTGTGGTGGTTGCAGTTCCTAGCCAGACAGGAATCTGGTCCTATGCCAAAAGCTCCACAGAAGATATTTGATACACATTTAATGAAAATGCAAAACAAACTCCATCACTGGTGTGGAGTTTTGGCTTAACCACTTCTCACTAGATGACCCCAAGTGTTTTAATGTGCTGTGGTACTTGGACTTCAGCTCTGAGCTGACTAAATATTTTGTACTTTCTTGTCAGCTTATTATAAAGTTTGCAGCTAAGGAGAACTTGAAGTAGTTCTGGTCAATATGTTTGTACTTCCTTCCTATCTATTTGTAAAAATTTAAAGGAAGGTGAAGCAGGTTGTAATGCAAGAGTATTGCAGAGGTACTGCTGGAAGTACTGGAGTCCCTGCAATAAAATACATCCCTGCAGTAATGCACACCTCTGCACTTGTCAGGCTTCTGTAAACTAGATTAGCTGTGAATGGCAGCAAAAATTAAAGCACAAATAAATGTGTACCACGTCTATGTTCTCCTCTATCAGAGAGTATGCACATTAATTCAGGGGTAATGCAACTATTTGTGCACTGGAATTGATTGCAAAAACACCTCTGTGCACTGGCAGGTAATCTACCCAGGGGCTGGTAAGATGACAATATCTTAATTTAAAATTCTTACATAAATTCAATAGGACAATCACTGGAGGACAATTAGTTGAGAACCCGCTAAGGGGAGTAAGTCAGCAACTGGTCTTAATGGTAGCAAAACAGGAGAAAATAATAGAAACCCTGGGAAAAAGGAGAAAGAGGAGGAGAAGCCACCAGCACTGTCCTGCTCATGCCAGCTGTTGCCATGGTGCCTTGATCCTCAGACACCATTCTGGACAGTGCTGGTCCACCTCTGGTAATCTCAGTGTGATCCTGGGTCAGAAGGGGATCTCCATCAAAGGCAACCCATCAGCATAAGGGATGGGGTTTGCACTCACATCATGCTTGCACTCTGACTTCATTCTGGCAGCAGAAGGGCAGGGCACACCCATGCAGCACACGTTCTCCTTGTGAAAAGTGATGTATGTCAGCGTTTCTTGAATAGCTTTGAGCCAGCACAGCATGTTTGCACTGGATCAGCACTTTGCATCACGGAGAGCAGTGTTTTCAAAGCTCTGTGAGGAGCCTTTCACACAGACTTACCTATCATGGCTTCTCTCCCAGCAAAGCTATTAATACTGCTGCATGGACAGGCTTAAATCACAGCAAAATTGCAGGTGTGGAGATAAATTACAGCAGTTACTGACAGACAAATAAAGAACATAATCTCATGATCTGAAAGTCCATTCAGCAGAGGCACGGTCAGTATTAAATACTCTTTGCCCAAGACGTTCCCATTTGTGTTAAAAGATTTGGGTGAAATTCAGTTTTCCTGAAGTCAGCAGGAGTGTTGCCAAGGTTGTCAGTGAAGCCTTAATTTTGCAGCCTGGCTTTGAAAACCTTGTTCCTTTTGTTAATGCTGGAATTTTGGCTGCTGAAAAGAGCCACTTTGGCCCTAGGCAGTCAATTTCTTTTCCTTGTGGCTGCTGCTTAGCAAATGCACACCAGTCACTTTCCCGACCATGAAATCCCATTATAAATGGAGAAAAAAATAATGAGCAGTACAAGCAAAGCTGCTTCTCACAAAAGATTTTATCTCCAGCACAATGATAGCTAATTCTTCTCCCCCCAGGCCCATCCCTGCCCATGAGCCTTGTGCTAGGGACGTTGTATACCCCACATCCACCAAACATGGAGCAGCTCTTCTTCTGCAATTAGTTTTCTTTATTCACCATTCTTTCCACACAACTTCACAATCAGACAAGGATGTGGGTGAAATACTACATTTTTCTTTCTTTGGGGATCTATCACGCAATATTTATGTACCTAACTTATTATCTGGGTACAACATGCTAAAATACTCAAACATGTATCGATGGAGTTTGGTTTGGTTTTTTTGACCAAATATTCACTGTCAGAAAAATGGCTAAACCCCAGACTTCTTGACTTCAGCTCCAGGATAGCAAAACCAAATCAGCAAGTCTCCTTTCTGCATCCTATTAACTCACCAGAGCTCTAGTTTCCCTATTGGTTAAACAACAGTTACCCAGGAAACACACTCTAATTTAATTTGTGTTCTTTGTGGTTTAGGTTCTGTTCAAGCAATTTAATAGATCAGCTGGTTCTTCATAGCTGCTAAGCATGAAGGCCACGCTCTGGCAGGAATGGCACTGGCACTCTCTGAGTGGAGACTTGCCTGCTGGTGGTCCCTCAGCAAGACCGAAGTCACGGGACAAAGTGGGCTTCCAACAAGCAGCCATTAGCTGATCTCGTTACCTCTGACCTGCCTTTCAGGCTCAAAGCCTGAGCTTGCACTTACAGAGCTGATGTTAGAGGACACTGAGGCAGCCTCCTTTAGCAAACAGTGCACAGGAGGAGCAGATTCATGCTCGGGGTGTTTTTTCCAGACCAGCTTTATTCTGGTCCTGAGGACTTGACACCAGCCAGAAACAGGAACACGCTCTCCTTGTTCGGTCTGTGTGAAAGGAGTGCGGCCTATGCAATCCAACACGATTCCTTGGTGGCAACCCTGTCCCTGGAGGTGAGGACAAGCAGGAGTTTCACTCAGCAGTGTAATTCCGAGTGGACTACTATGCTGATGCAGATGCATTAATGATCCTTAGTCAATCCAGGATTTACGCCTTCTCCGTGATCTTCATTAAAGCATGGAATCTTTTAGCCTCTGTTCCCCATCTGCAACAGAGGATTATAGTGCTTCTTTGAGGATATATTCACTAGTGCTTCCAAAAGACACTTGAAAATTGTGATGATGAACACTCAAAAGTAGGAGACATTTCAGCCTCACATTTCTACAGAGGTTAACACACAAATTTACTCTGCTATCTAGTCCTTTAGCCTGGCTAGTCTATGATGAATAACATGAAAGAGGGTAATCATTTTATTTTTCCAATGTTCATTAGAATTTCTGAATCCCCTGAAACATACCATGCTGGTTGAAGCAGCCAGTCTTCTGAAGCACTTCTGAAGAGCTTGAAAGCATTTTGAACAGCACAGAGCAGCTACTGAGTTTCAGTCCTTTTATCAGGGCCTCAGATGTTCTCCCATCCTACATACCACTTGTGATCCCTGTTACTGGCTGAGTGGTGGAGTTTTGTACCCACAGCTACTTCTCCAGCTTTCTCTGAGACAGATAATTGGAGTGTGTACTTAAGTACTACTGACAGCAGCTTTGGAATTGAAAGTATTTTGGGTCAACATCTATCAGTTCCAGCAGAACAAAGACCACGAGGGTTCACACATAAACTGCAAAGGACCTAAGGATTTTGAGAAACTTTTAAATAATAACATGTTCCATACTTGCTCTCCATTTCTATCCTTCCTGCTTGTACACTCACTGCCAGAAAACTGGATAGCTGCTCTCAAAGGGAAGGGGAATAGTCCAAAATTCACAAAAAAGGCCACAGAGAAAATCCACACTGACTTCCCAACAGATCACACAGCATCTCAGGCGTGGTAGGACAGGGACTAAAGTTGTTACTTGCCTCAGTTCGCTCTCCCAGCTACACCAGTTAGCACTGTGTTCATACTGAGTTTGTTGCAAGCTGGACACAGAGCTAGCTCTCAGTCCTCCACCTCTGAAGACACACAGGAAGAAAGTCTGCTCACAGCATCCAAGCAGGGAGCCTTCCTCCTGTCCACACCATCTCCTGTGCCACTGCCACCTTGGGGATGAGGCCAGGCAGTCCAGTGTTTTGTTTTCTCAGGATGCAGGTTTGGAAGGTGTCCTCTATTCCCAGACAGGAAAAGAGGGAAAACTGATCGCCAGAGCAACTGGAGCTGTATAAGACATGAAGAAGGCTGTGTGCATTTCATGATACCTAGGGGCAGAGATCTTGCCAGCAGTGTCTCTCAAGGCTACTGTCACACACCCCACTGCACACAGCAGTCAGGACCCAGTCTTCTCCATGCAAGGAAACAGGCTGCAGGACACAGCTCCCACACAGGTGGGAAAGGAGAGTAACAAATTACATATATGCATCCCAGACATGAGATTTGTGGACATCAAGGGTCCTACAGACACACTAGGTATTTAAGGACTCAACATAGCCTACCCCAGTGGACAGTATATCCTAAAATAGACCCTTTACAGCTGCTCAGTGGGATCACTCCCCAGGCTGCAATGTGAACATCAGCTGGAGTTACACTGACCCAGCAGGGGTTAAATGCCACTGCACATGTAGGCTCCTACTCTACAGTCAGTTCTAGACTGAAACCCTGCCCAGGTGTCAGAGTGCCTGTACTCAGACTGCAAATTGCTTTCCTGGGCTGGTCTCACTCACCCTCTCATGTATCTGCTGCTGTTGATGGATAAGACTGACAAAGTCTTCAGGCACAGTTTCACTAGCTAATACCTCATCCTTCAGTAAAATGAATATGAGGACAAAAACTTGGCACAGACAACCAAAGGGTAATGCTCTTTTACGTGAATCTGATTTCTGGACTAAAAGCACCTTTCAGCCTTCTGCATTTTATGGTAGCAATTTATTTTTCTCTGTGTAACTCACACAAGTGGTAGGCTCTTCAAAACTATTATCAGTGAAGTGCTTTTCTCTTAACACATTAAAATCCTTCCATTTCTAATACTTGCCTCTTTTATAATTTAATGGTGCCCAAATCAGTGCTTGCACACAGAAGCAGAACAGGAACAGAAGCTGACAGTCACCACAGAGAAGCATCTAACTGATGTTTCACCTTAAAAAAGGGGACAGAAGAAATCACCACCATGATCTAGGTAAAGCTCAAAGCAGAACAGTTGCACAAAAGTAATCATTAGTTTGGAGTCCAGTTGCTGACATCTGCACTTCTGGACCAAGTGCCAAGGACCAGCCATTTCCACACGTTTCCAGGGAATGGAGTTTCTCACACCCTCAAATTGTAGTTACAGCAAAAGGAGAGTAAAGCTCCTTAAATCACAGCTGGCTGATACGGGTTTACCACAGAAATGGTGTTATCTAATAGACGTGGTGACCTCAAACAGGAGCAGCAATATGTACTTACAAGCCTCCTCCTGGAGGCAAGCCCTTGGCATCAGTGCTTGAGCATGGCTGTGTGGCCAGAGACTGCTCTGGAGGAGATCCAGAAATGAGGATAGGATATGGCCAGTACAGGCTACAGAGCTCACTGCTACTTTTCTTCCCACAATGATTGAATTTATCTTAAGATTTGAGTTTCTTGTGAAAAAAAAAATCATGCATTTGTGCCCTGGCACCCACCTTCAGCCCTAAAGCCTAACAGCACCAGCCATCTTTATTTCTCTTTTCCTCTGCCTTCTAGCTCTTCATCTTTCATGAGACTGCTGATCATGAGGGGGAAACCATGACGAGTCAGGCCAAATTCCTGAGACACAACTCAGATTGTGGTGGGCCATGAGCTTTTCAGACTGGAGAGTTGCCACATGAGAAACCTGAGTGCAAGCAGGCTGCTGCTGCAAGCCAGGTCACAGAATGTTTTCCACGACCAGAGGACCATCCTGCTTGGAAGCCCCTCTAATAGTCTTTGTCCTTGAGAAGCTTTCAATATCCATGTGGCACAACCAGTAGCCACCTAAAAAAGTCTTCCAGTTCACTCCAGTGATTATTTGGCAGCTTCCAGGAGGGCAAACTTCAGCATCTCATCACAACTGCTGAAGTTTAAAAAAGCTGCTGAGCTGCTTTATCCTTAAACAAATCCAGGAAAAATTATAATAACCATTCATTATAATTCTTGTGTGAGGGTCAATGCACCCGTGGCATCGTAACCTCATTTACTGATTCAGTGCATGAATAATTCAACTTTTTCATGCAAAATTTGTAAGTTTCAATCTTTCTTGAGCTTCCTAGATACAGTAAGCTTGCTGAGGCTTTAACCTAAGCTACACTCATCTGCATTTTTTATTTACCACATTCACTGTTAAACTAGAATTATCTTCAAGCATTGAACTGTCTTGCAAAGTTATCACAGCTGGCAATCTCAAAATAAATCTTTAGAACAATAAGAGATGTTGCTACCATTGGTTCCTGAGCAGCTGTCCTAGGGGAATATTTTTTAAGAGTAGCATAGCCCACAGGGGTTTTTTTGCAAGAGTAGAGTAGTCCAGTGTCTTTAAAAAAAATTTAAAGTTGGATTTTGCAAGTATTCTCATAGCTGAAAGCTGGCAAGTAAAGCTAAACACAACAGCCTCTCTCACTGGAGATCTGAATAGCAAAATACCAGCAGTGAGTCCTCCTTCTATTCAAGCCAGAAAGCACATTGCCTTAATTGAGGGTAAGATTTCACCCCGCATTTTTGAAACGGATTTTAAACTGTCAAATGCTCTCTCTCACAGAGCTAGTCTGTCTGTCTGTCTCTCTCTGAATCTACAAATGCACGAATAAACACATTTGCTTATGGTCTCCTACAGCACCCTTTTAACTTCTGTTTTCAGTGTAAGAGGGTGGAGTCTTAGTAAATGTCATTATTTCACTGTAGTATTTCCTATCAAAAGATCCATCTTGAGCAATTAAATACTCCATTTTATTCTATTCTATTCAAGGAGGTG
The DNA here is from genome assembly GCA_013390045.1 of Picathartes gymnocephalus. Taxonomy (NCBI): domain Eukaryota; kingdom Metazoa; phylum Chordata; class Aves; order Passeriformes; family Picathartidae; genus Picathartes; species Picathartes gymnocephalus. Next base: position 127,368 of record WEKY01039596.1, read on the forward strand.
GTTTGTGCTGCCAAGAGTTTAAAAATATACTAGTTAATTTAAATGGTCATTTTGGAGGTACTAGGTTTATCATTTCCCCTGCCTCTCGCTTTGCACCTGTATTTCTTTCACATATAAGTAGAAAAAAAACCCCAGGAATTGTAAGAGGAGTTTTAACACTTCCTTTCCTCAACAGCCCTCTCTACTCTAAATGTCATCTGCAACATATTTACAACCTAATAGCTTCCCTGTTCCCAGTGGGAAGCTCCAGATGTTGGTGTAAAGTCCTTTCAGGTTTCACAGAACATGTGCTGCTGCCCTCTCAGATCCATTCCTCAGCTGATAGCAGAAAGAAGGTGAAGGAGCAGGATCTGCCATCAGTTTTCCCACAAGATGCAGATTCTTGGTCCCTCAGAGCACGCAGGATCCCATCAGTGTGCTATAGCATTACTACATGTTAGGAGTGGTCCCAAACTGCTGAGCTCCCTTAGACTTTACACCTCCTGAGGTGTGGTATAAAGCACACAAAACAGAGGGACACATGGAGCCTGCCTAGTCCTTTCAGCTGCTCAAAGGAGATGGGGCTAATCTATAACAAAAACAGCCTTATTGACAAAATTCACATTTGGGTTTGGACAAAGGCTGCCTCAGGATCAGGAAGGTGGTGCTTCAGGCTTTGTGTTGCAGGATGCTTGCTCACAGAACAGAAACCAAATCTTGTGGCTTGAAGAAAATCGCTGGCAGGATTCAGCAAAGCACTGTTGTTCTGTCAGTCAGACACACACTGTAGTGCCACGTGCTATAGGGATGGATCAGTGATAAGCATTACTGGCACTGAGAGAAAAAGGCAAAATTACAATTGGTGCATGTACTTGTTCTTTGTATTCCTTTCCAGAAGAGGCTTTCCTGAAATTGTCTGTTCCAGCCACAGGGCCATCACTTCCAGCCACTTTCTAAAGAGACTCTGACACTGTATTTCAACAAAAAACTGCAACTGACATCTTAGCCAGCTATGTTTGCAAGTTCAGCATAGTCATCTTCTTAATTTTGACTGAAAGAGTTGAGTGTTTGGCAACACTAGTAGTGGCAGTGTACAACAACCTGAACAGGCTGGAAAATAATCTCTCTGTTTCTTGAAAAACATGCTTTGATATTAGATTGGCTTCCTTCAGGCTCATAATAACAGGCTGAAACCAAAAACACTGTAGGGAGATCTCTGTTCAGTCAGTGAGCAATCCCAGCATTGTCAACAAGGTGAGCTTCTAGTGCAGGGTCCAATTTCCTTTGTTTTCCTCTTACACATTACTGTATCTAGGCTCATAATCTGATTTTTGTATATGTAATCCTGTCCACCCCTCTGACAGGAAATGCAGACAGACAGACAGCTTTAAATCACACTTGCATTAAAGTGCCCATGAGACCGGGCAAAGTGGGATCAGCCCCAGGTCTTTGGTTTGCAGTGCAGCTCCAGCTGAGCCTTCCCCGGGGTGGAGCAGGGACAAGGGTTGGTGGCAGAGAGCCTTCTTTCACCCCACTGAAAAAGCAATGTGTGACTTGGTGTCATTCAGAAGTGCACTGGGCAGGTTTGACCACCACTTGACCTTTGCATTTTTCAGCTTCTTCTCCACTGAGATGCCAGAGTGATACTACTGAATGCTTGGTACTTAAACGTGGACTGCATAAAATGCCTCCTTTAAGTCTTCCATTGGCAATTAGAGTTGTTAGAAGGAAACACGAGGGTAAGAAAAACCAGCAAATATGTAGGTTAAAATATAATTAGTAGTTATATTTATCACTGAGCTAATTCTGAGTAGAAGCAAACAAGGTGCCAGACTGCAGGCAGACATGGCCACTTTCTGGGAGGCCCACAGCAGGTCCCAATCTGCTGCTCCAGACTGTTTTGCCACTGAGCACTACACTGAGATGCAAATAGAGTAAACCAATTGGTATCTGAAAATTTTGTTAAAAGGGCACACAAATTCTTGACACACGATTACTCCTGAGAAAAAAAAATCAATAGGATTTTTTACTCCCACTCCTTTGGTCTGCAGAAAAACTCAGCCGACATATGTTAAAACTAAAAAAAAAAAATTCTACTAATATTTTGTATCAGTTATTCATTAACAATTATATAAATCTGCTTTTAAACTGTTCATTTCAGTTCTAGAAATCAAAACCTATGTTTTCTGCACAGCACTTTTAAGCACTGTACAGCTTTAAAACATTTTTTTGGGGAGACTAGAGGGGAAGGTGTCTGAACAGTATTTGAATCTTCATTGCTGAAAGCCAAACCTTTTGAGCAATAATCAAGTTTAGCTACAAATATATTGTTCCCTTCTAGTAACTCTATTGCCTCATAACAGATTTGAGTACCTTGGGAGCCAGGTCTGACACAATAACCTGACCCCCTTGGAATGAAAAGGTAGTTTTGTGAAAAGCAATGCATTTAGAGGGTTAAAAACCAAAGTCCCAGGTACTAAATTGACTGCCACTGGATTTTTCAAATTTGGGGTTTTGTGTTATATATTTTAGGAGGGAGTAACAGACTCACAAGAGCTGTCCTGCAGAAAGCCTCAGCCTGGGAGCAGGTGCAGTTTGGCGTACACAGAGTTTCCAGGGCTGAGAAAAGAAAAAGGAAATATTATCTTTTTCTCATTCATGAGAGACATTTAATCTAAAAGCCACTGAAGTACAAAACAGAAACTTGCGGTTCCCCTCTTTTCTGGCTTACTTTTCAGGTGAAACTGTACTTTTCCTGAGCATCATGAATGCAGTACTGAAAAAAGTTATTAATAAATAATAACTTGAGTATGTATACAAGATCATTATTTAATCTTTCAGTAATCTTTTTCCATGCATAATTTATTAAATGTTTTATTTATTGGTTATATTTATTAAAAATTGATTCAATTTCTTCTACCTTATGTCAATTTCCAGATGCAACAAATTATTAATATTTAATAAATTGAAAGATGCATGGAAAGAAATACAAAAAAATAGAAGTGCTCATTCCACGTCTGCTCACAGACATGCTCTCACTACATGTTAAGCAACCCCATCCTTTCTTTGCAGTCTGGGGTTGCACTTTAATTTAAAATTTGGGCAGTAATGACAGTAAAATGCATGAAACTCCAGAGTCAAAACTCACCAACCTATTGCCCCAGGAAACCTGTGGGGTTGAGTTCAACCAAGGAGAGACTCTGAAACTTAGCACTCATCTCTGAGCCATCCAACTCTACTTTCAAGACTTTTGCTTCAACCCCAAAAGTTAGAAACAAGAGATAAATACAAACTCCAAACAAATAATACGTATAGAGAGCTTCCAAAAAACCTGAAGTTATGATGCAACATGTCATAAGGTGATTCAAAACATTCATTCCAGATACTTCCTAGCATTTGCACATAGAAAAACATCATTCTTAGATTTGTTCCTAACATCACTGGGAGCTGGCGACACCGAGCAGATCTCCTGGGGCACACTACCCTGCACATCCATCGTAGCTCCAGCCCAAACTCCTCTTTAGCTCCTGTTCCCCAGACATCAAGCTGGCAGCACACCTATCCTTGCTCTGCACCAGAGTGGCTGGGGCTGGGGGGCAGCTCCTTGGCTAACCCTGTGCCTCGGCTCATCCAGAAGCCCAGCTGAAAGACCAGAAGGGTCTTCATAAGCTCTGAGGTCTCTAGACATGCCTGCAGTATAAAACAAAGCTGGAGCACTGAGAAATTGGAAACAATAAAAAGCAAAAATCAAATAGTAACGACTTGGTTGTCTGGAAGGAATTGAGGAATGATTAAAGCAATTAAATCTAGATAACTTGGGTAAGAGATAACTGCAGAGAAGAGAAGCACTTCCATAAAATTGAAAGGCTTAATCACCATCTAAAGGGTGATGGCACACACAGAATTAGAGCCTGCACACCAACAATGCTGGGAGATGCAGGGGCATGAGCAGGGGGACTTTAAACCCTGGACAAGGCTGGGGAACCAAAACTCTCATAGCAGAGAAAATGGAGGTGTCTGGGCAGGAAGAAACTGATAGGACAACAGATCTACGCTCACTGGTTAAGCAGATAGAACAAATTAGCTGGTCACATCTCCAAAAAGGAGCCATGACCTGCTAGGAGCAAGGCAGGGACAAGGAAAACAGTAACAAATGAGCTCTGGTCCTCATGCCAGCACGCACCTGGTGTTATTCACTGCACCACTCTGTTGGAGCTTCAGCCCCAAGAGTTTAAATGGTATTTAAATTGACAGTGGCTCTTTCTGAGCCTGATGCCTCCTCTCACCCCTCCCTGCTTTCCACACACCCGGTACAGATGTAGAAATTAGGTTGCAGCCATAGAGAGCTGGGAAATTAAATGTGGTTGATGGATAAAACTCTGCAAGTGACAAATGCAATGAGCTTGTTTTAATCCTCTCAAACTGCTAAACATGCTGACTGCCGGGGCCAGTGCGCAGCTCTGTCTGACAGAGCCAGGGACACCCCTTTCCGAGGGATGCCTGCTGCCAGCTCTGATATGCACTTTGATCTTCTGATCTGGAAACTGATCTAGCTGAAAAGTAGTGTTTATGGTTATTAAAACACACACAAACACTTTTAAAGTGGTATGGATGCACCCAGCTTATGTGCCAAGTAGGTTTTGCAGCTATTTCTGGCTGCTTAAGGCCACAGCACCTGAGAACCTGCTGCATGGACCAGTGCCCCGGTGCTCCTCCACACTGCCTCCCCTCCAGCCAGGCAGTGCTGCACCCCAAATCTGCCCCCCTTTCAGACAAACTGTTTGCAGCTACCCGCCTGTTCCCTGGGTTGTTTGGGCTTTTAAAACATACCCAGCACAGCCCTGCTGCCTCTTGCTCCTTAGCTGAGGGAGATGCTGCCCCATGTTCCAAAGGTGCCAAAAGTACTATTCACAATTTAGCACTTTTCCCAGCATTCCAGAATGAAGGTTCTTCATCAATCCTCCCTCAGTATTCGAACAAACCCCACCTGTACTTGTGCCCACCAGCATTGTAAAAGCCAACAGTTTAAACAAAGGTGAGCTTGAACGTGCTTAGCATTCTGCCCCAGGAATTCAGGATATGAGGCAGAAGAATTCCTAGCTCAAGTACCAGTTCTGATCCTGTAATGTCTTTAGGAAGAGGGCATCATAACTAATTAAGGTGCTGAAAGAATTAAGTAAGACCCATTTATAAATTTCTACAAAAAAGTTGATAGTAAAGGCTTGCATTCTAGCACAGGGGAGCTGAGCTAACTTAGGTGAGCACCACATCCTGTTCCTTGTCCATCAGTGCTGCTCCTCACAACTTCATTGCAAATCTTACAGCAACTGGTTTGAAAGGTTCAGTTCTAGAGTCATGATATTGTGGGGGTTTTGTTGCTTTCTCTTTTATGCCCACATAAAACAAGATTTTCAAAACCTAACTGAAAAATATCACCCAAGTTTCACATAAAGGGTGAGAAGACAAAAGAGACAACACACATTTTTCATTTCATTATTTCTTTCAAACAAAATCTTACTGTTTTGGTAAAAAAATCTCAATTATCTACTTTCCCAGGTGACTACAGTTTACAGAAGATCAGTTTTATTTTCTAACAATCAGGGGAAACATCTCGATTAATCAAGAGTTTGAAAACCTTTCCCCATTGCTCCCTCACTTTTAAGGTTCCCTGCATGTCCCAGGCAAGTAATTTTCTGTCCAAAATAGTAACTCAGTCCACAGAAAACAGTAAGTCCAAACTGCACCCTGGCACCTTCTTTGGAGTCTACCAACTCATTCTTTTTACTGTTTCAGTGCAAAACCACAGAAAAAAAAAATTACTTTCTCATGCTTCCACCTTATTGCTGTCTGATGTCCATCACCCACAAAAACCCTCCAGTTCTCAGTGCTGAAGTCTCCAGTATTTATTAAGGCATGGACTCTGAGAGTGGAAATGTTCCTTTGGAAAGCATTTTGAAACCAGCTCCCTCACACAGTATTCCTTGATACAGTGTGCAGGCGTTTCCAGGGCAATATGTGACATGTCCTCCACTGCAGTTAAAATCCTTCCAGATTTAGGCAATAATACAGAAAGCGGCCAAGTGGGAGATCAATAACATGTAATAATTTTGAAAGTCTCTGTCTCACTTATCAGTGCAAGAAAAGCCTTTGTTTTTTGTGATGAATATTTGGAATCACTCTACATATGTCAGGGTCCTGAACAGAGTTTCCCCTGCTCCTGGGAGCCTGGTTTCAGGTGGTTGGTGGCCTCACTGAAAGCCTGGGCCAGGGTCACCTCTCTTCTCTGGAGCTGTCCTTGAGCTGAGGTCCTGTCCTCAGTCCCTGCCTGAGCTGCACCACAGCTTTGCTGTGACCACACTGGATGCTGACCTATTCCACCAGCTGATGTCCTGCCCAGCCTCAGCCCACCCCCACCTCCATGGACACACCTCAGGCCCTGGGCTGGGCCTGACAGAAAAGGTGTGAGCTGAAATCTGTGACTATTAGTTAAAAACTTTTGACAAAAAAAAAAAAAAAAGGAGGGGGGAGGTTTGGGTTGGGGTATTTGGTGGGGGGAGATGTGTATATAATGGGGACACTTCAGCTTAATAGTTTAATTTGATCTGGATTCCTATGTTCAACAAAGAAACGGTTTTGACAGACATTTTTGCTCCAGTTGTCATTATAAACAATGTTTAGATGCATTTACAGTAGCATTTTTGTTCAAATCAAAAGCCTCCTTGTAGCAAAATCTCCTGATGATGACCCCTACTTAACATTGATTTCCAGTGCTGAGTGAGAGGGGACTATGCAAATTTGTCTCTTGTTGGATGAAGCTAAAGTCAAAGGTGGGCTTCATCTGCTGGTGGCTGTCCAATCCGTGAGAACAGGCTGAAGCTAGTCTGAAGTGTCCTTGAAATTTCCATAGTGTGAACTTCGGGTCTTCAGCATTGGGTTTATCCAGCATCATTTAGTTAATAGCACCTTGAAATAACTTTTCAAACAATGTATAAACTATCCAGGCATATTGGGTTTGTATCTCATTTGGATAAACAAATACTACTTGTAGAAGACTTGTACTATCTGAATACTCAGTTAACTGATACAAACAGTAAAAATACTTCCTCTGAAGTTACAGTAATTTTTGCAAATCATTGATTTTTTTTTTCCTGAACATTTTATCTCAGCTTATTGAGGCTGCCTGTATCTTGTTAGATTTGACCCAGTGATGACTCCTTGCATCACATATTTCACATTTGTGGTGTGTGCATGAAAAGAGTCACAAAATGAAAATTTCCTGAAATAATAGAATCACAGATGGGACCATAATCAAAGGTCTGTAAAAACTGAGTCATTTACGTTGCATCAGACAAAATAATTTATGTAAGAAAAGTTGATATAAATGAGACTGTAAATAATTACAACAAATAGCACAATTTAGACGTTCTTTAAAAATGCAAGACAAGGGAGTCAATCTGATGATTAATGCAGGCATTAGAACCTTGAAGCTAATAGCTGTATGTGTGGGTTCCACAACCACCTACAGACTACTTCCCAGATGGTACATATGAATCCTGTGTAAAGGTGCCCAGGCTGCCCGGGGCAAGGTATGATGTGAAAGGAAGTAAATATAGTAAAACTTGTGACAAAATTAAATATATGAAGAAAATAGTAGCTCACCACCTTATACGAAGTATGGAATATAATTGCCCTTCCAACAGGAACAGGAAGATACTGGAATCCAGCACTGGCTCCGTAACAGCCGATCATGAAACCTCATCTCACTGCAGCAAACAGGACATTTGGCAGTCAGGCTGTCCTGCCCTGTCCTGTGCAGGTGACCTCTTGGGAACTGTCCTCATCAGGTCCTGAAGGAGCACATGGTTTGAGCTTTCACATGACTGTCCAGCACACCCTCAACAAGACCAGTAATTAAAAGGCAAAAGCACTCTGATATTTAATACTTGGTACAATCACTGAATTCTAAGCAGACACACAATAAAGATTAAGATAGAAGACGAAGTCAGGAAGCAAGGTATGAAGAGCAGGCAGATATTAAAAATAAAAATACAGCATCACTTCCCTCACCTTTCCAATCAGAGAATCATTTTGTCCCAGAAGTGATTTGGTTCTGAATCACATTGTTTTGTGGTTTGATATCCTTTTTTTTTGACTAGTCCAATTTCAGCTCTGAAAAAATGTAATTGGCCAGAACAGAACTCTGCTTCTGTGCTTGAAACTTCAATTCAATAATCTCTCTCCTACTGTATTCCACAGAGATCCAGAAGTAATGTGTGCTCAGGATATGAGAAGAGTGATTCCCTGGGAGAACTGAAGTGCAATTCCTTTATTTCATTTCAATAAATGGAGGCTGAGTTTTAAATTGGCAGATTTGTCAAAGGTGATTTTTTACCACAATTAAAAGCAGAGACATGTAGTTGTCTTATCAAAAGAAAACAATAGATTTTTTTTCCACATTTCTGTGCAAGTATCAGCCAGAAAAGGCAGAGTAGAGGGAATATGACCAAAAAATATTTTCACAAATACTCATGATGATTAAAAAAAACAAATTTTTGTTCCAGCTGTGTTTGCTTCTCTCCAATAGGCAAATAATTCTGTTATGGTCACACACATTCTCACAGAAAGAAAACTTTGGAGACTTATGAGGATTCATGGAAAGCAAAGTTTACACAGAGAAGGAAATCAGCCAGACAGGAGTCAGACTGCACTGAGCACAGCCAGCACCTCAAATGCATACAACTACTCCTGGGAATAATGGAGAGAATTATATTAACACCTTGTGCAAGACTTTAAACATGTTGAACTCTGCCTTGGACAAACACTGGGTCAAACACGGCAAGTGTCAAGAAATGTCACATTTTATGATATTTAAAACTGTGATTGTCTTCCTTGAAGGACCTCAGCCTGAGAGGATTCTAGTTATTTCATTTATATCTGGCTTTAATCTTTGTATTTACTAAAATCTTACATAGGTTTATATTTATATTTATCCAGATGAGGAACAACCATCTTCTGATCTGACAAAGCCATCTCCCTAGACACCACAGCCAGGAATGCTGAGTATTTAAAGAAGCTGATGCACGAGGAAAAAAAGAGCCAAGAAAGACAACAGCTGCAGATGTAAAGAGGAGACAAGCCGTGGTGTTGTGCCCATATAGCACAGCTACAGTTTCAGTCCCTGCATGACCTGCAGCCCATTGTGCCCTAACACAAATAAGCTGGATGCTTGCTAACACTGCAGCTGTGACAGAACAAAATGGAGACAACAAAGCCTGGTGCTAAATACCCTGAGCAAGGTGTTAGAGCAAGTCAGATCAGCTGGCAAGCCAAATGGTTTAAAAGTCTAGTTTTAGCCAGTCCACCAGCCTGTCCTGCTCAGGAGGTGCACAGACCCTCATGACACCAGTGGCCAAAAGAGGGGACAGGCTCAAGCCTTCAAGCAGAGGCACCAAGTTGGTTTGCCTTTAACCAGCTGTGGAGCTCTTGTGGCCTGTGTGGCTAGTACAGCACACCTTGCATGGATTTCATGAGAATGGTTCCCAATTGCCTGGATAAAAATAAACATGGGCAGACTAATGCAGGTGCTGTGAATCTTAGGACAGCACAGCCAGTGACCCTGGTGCCATGAAAAACTCATCCATGCACCCACTTTTGGAAGATGCCTTGGGTACCAAAGAAGCAGTAGTGGGAAAGAGCAACTGTAGTATTCAGAGGGAATGTAAAAGGGCTCACTTCCACCCAGGCAGTTTTCTCTCAATATCAGTTTTTGTCAACTGATAGCAGCTCATAACCACGCAACTGGGGGAATCCCTGTGCCATCTGGAGCATATCCAAACAAGAGTTTCCTAAACCATTATGCAACATTTCTACCTTCGTATGCATATTCCCAGGAGGGGAATTCCTGGCCTAGGACAAGGAATGCTTTAAATCCTCACAAGACTTGATCAGCTCCACCCTGCATTTCACCACCTTCTGTCAGATGGCTCCACTTGACAGATCTTGACATCCCACTCTGAGCAATATTTCAAAGTGTAGTTAAGGAACCTTCCCACTCCTCTACACAAGAAGGTAATACGGATTTCTGTTTCCCTGCATGGGTTAGTCACATAACCAGAGCCTACGGCAGCACTACCAGAGTGGCTGCCCTTCAGGGATGGGGAAAGAGGGGCCTGGCACTAGACACCACAGTTCCAACCCACCAGGCATTCACCTGGTGCTGTTCAGTCATCCTGGAGATGTCCAAAGCCCAGCCCAAGAGAAGAACCAGGATTCTCTTTCCCTGCAGGTATCTCCAGGAAAAAAGGCAGGTTCGAGAGCTTTCCCTGCCACACCACCAAGGTTAGCACAAATATTCACTCTCTTCACCGCAGATTTGTAATCCATCTAGCTGGAATTAGGTCTGCCTGTCCCATGTGAAAACCATCCTGTCCCCATCCCATTGATTCTGGACATTTTTGGCCACCTGAGGAAAGCAAAGAGGGGCTGCGCATCCCTCTCCTGTAAAGCCCTTTGTGACACTGCTGAAGGAAAAAAGGTAGGTTGGCAATTAACGGAGCAAAGATTCATTTGTGGCCTCGAAGAAAGACATAGCCTGGCACATTGCCTGTGAACAGCTTCTGCAAATACAGAACTTTCTTGTTATTATATATATAAATCTGGTTTATTTTTCCAATGGATTATTTTTAAGTGTTTTGTGAGTAAAATGCATCCATCTCTTCACTGGCTTTCCACAGAGAAGTGCTCTGCCTCCCAAAGCTCTCCAGCCAGCACAACACCACCAGAACTCTAGCAGCATCGTTATAGCCTGCCACACTCCTGCCTACCAACAGAAGAAAGGACAGCAGGTGCTGAGCTGATTCCAAATTACAAATACACTTGACCTCTCACTGCAATCTCTCAGTGTGCAGGAACATTAATTAGCGTCTCCCTTTCCAGAGAGTGGATAGAGGTCAAATGTCATGATATAAATATGAATACATCATCTTTGACATCTCTCCATAGAGCTGAAATTACTTGATATTTGCTGGGCGGTAGAGACTGACAGATGGAAAGATGGAGGGGTGGATGGATGGATGGATGGATGGATGGATGGATGGATGGATGGATGGATGGATGGATGGATGGATGGGAGAAAAGAACAATGGACACTGAAACTGTGTGGTCTCACTGCCTTTGAAGACCACACTGATGTGAGATAGCATTCATGACCATCACAAAACATGTGGTGGCTGAAGTGGTCAGACTGCTATTCTAGCATCAGAAAGATCAGAAGTTGGACATTTTTCTTAGAGAGGTTGTCTCATAAACAAAAAAAAAGAGGAAAAGCATCTTCATCTGTGGCCTGTAACAGTCTTTTTGTGAGTACTTATAGACTTGGTACAGGAGAGGATGACAACCTGATAATGACAAATCAGCTCTCAGCATCTCAGTCAGTCCTGCTGCTTCATTCTGGTAGGGTCATATTCATCCTGAATATGAAGCTCTCTGCAGCTGTTCATCTGAGGTGGACATTCTCCTGGGACACCCTGCAGGCCTTCTTCTGGACCCAGAGGCACCCTGGAGGCACTCCATCACTGCTGCAGCACAGTTGTTCTTTTAACCTCTCCATCGATTTATAACTGCTCCAGGCAATAATGATATCTGCATGATCTTGCTTTCATTAACATGCTTTCTTTTCATCCTCACAGTCTGTGAGACCTTATTGTATCTGCATGTCTACCTCAAAGCAGGTTTGCAGTCTGCAGAGCAGGAATTGTTTTACCCTGTTTTTTTTACCACGGCATGTGGCAAACCACAGCACGTGGCAAACCATCCTGACTGGGTTGCATCGGACATCAAGGCTTCCTCTCCAGCAAAGCCCACTGCACAACAGCACAGTAAAGGCTGGCCTGAGTGGAGCAGGAAGCTCAGCCTTGAGGGTAGCTGGGGGAAAAGGACCATCTCAGGGCAGGGACCTCTGCAAGACTTGGCAGTGGCTCAGCAAATCTTTCTTTTTCTCCTTTTAAAAGTACATTTCTAAATGTGCTGCCTTGAGGCCAAAGAAATTCCCAGAACAAGCATGAATTTTTCAGGAGGATGGAATGTATCTACTGCTGGTCTCTAAGAGACAAAGGAGACAAAAAAAGGTTATTTTCTGATTTCAAAGAAGATAGAACAAACTTCCAGCAACACATCCAGACAAAACCACACAAAATTACCACATATATGAATATGTATATGGGATTACCACCACCACAGTTTTGATAGAAGGCCATCCTGGTAAACCATCTTCATGTTCCTCTGCTACAAATCATTAATCTTAACCACTTGATCTGGAAGTAAAGCACTTTCTCTCCCAAGAACATACTAAGGGGAGTAGACAAAGGGGAGAGAAAAAAGCCAAGCAAAATTTGCTTTGCTTGTTACTAAAAGCCCCAGTAATGCATTGTCCTTGCTCTCTTTTCATGCTCAGTACCTGAGCTGCAGAGTTGTTACCAGGCTATTGGGCAGGGCTGGGGAGTGGAAATTTATGTATGAAACCCCTAGGGCTAATTGCATGTGCCACCATTCAGGTGAATAGAAAACTCATACATTTGGCCTGCACCCAAATTGACAGCCTTATTCCCCATGGCACAAAAACAAGTTTAGAAAAAAACTTTTTTCCTCCATTACTGAGGATTAAATCTTAGCTAACATGCTGCTGAGCTGAGAAATGCTCTTTGTTTCCAGCAGTGGATCAGTCCCCCATTGATAATGCAGGGTCCTGATCTTGTGTCCTTCAAACCACCTTCCCTCTCCGCACAGGATGCCCAGTCAGTACAACACCAGTGCCCATATTAGCAGCCAGGATGGTGCAGAAAATTCAGCCCCCATGGTTTGTGGGAGGCACAGGAGTGAGGTTAGGATGGGACAGAGTGTTCTGAAGCAGCTGCAGACCAACACAGTCATTCTCTCTCTATACTTGTCTATACGCCCATGTCTATACATATACTCAGAATATTTCCACTCTGATATGAAAGCCTGATGAATGGAATCTATGCATTTCATCAGCTCTTCCTAAAGGCTGAAGCCTTAGCAGGCTGTGCGCTTCTAATGGAGGTCAAGACATTAACGATTTTTTGTGATAATACGGAAAAAATAAGTAATCCTCTGTTACATGGCTTTCTGGCAAAAAAAAAGTCTGATCTCTTCTTCTTCTAGATACTTCCATTTTGTAACGCTGCACAGGAGGGGATCCAGCCATTTGGAAGTGAATATAACCAAATAAAATAACTGACACTCTAATCTTATTATTGATATACATTGCTAACATTTCTCTTCCACCAACAGTGCACACACATCCAGGGAATGATGTCGTTTTTTAGCTGATTTACCACTAACTAGTTAAAATACCAACCCCAGAAGAATCAAATCTCCTCACATTCTCACATCTGAACAGAAAGCATTTGAGTAGTCAACCTTGTACTAAGCTTTTCAGTAAAGCAGTTTGGAAAGGAATTCAGAGAACCCTCCATCTCAATGCCCTAAACTCTACCACTGGCTGAAGTTAGAAAAATTTCACATCTGGGGTCCAACTAGACTTCATGCATCAAGAAAATGGTCCAAACAACTGTGACTGACCAATATTTCATCTGGCAATTTCTTTTTTTTCTGATTGGAAATTTTCAGCTGCCAGCATAGGTGTAGATTCTCCTCACTTCAGGCAGGTAAATATTTCCTTGAAACAGTGCCATGAAAAACGGGCCCACTGTGAGTCATTTTATCTTAGGCAATTTTTCATAATTGGACTGCATGGAACAGATTCCTCTTGTTATTGGTGTGATATCAGATAATAAAATAAATAATTTGCCACTTTTGTAAGCAGAAGGGAAACAAAACAGATTTATAGCATTGGGATTTGGAAATGCTTGTTACTTGCTTGTTTCCCATTTTGTGTCTTCTCAAGAGGTTAAATAAAAACATCAGTGTCTGTCTGCAAAGAGTTAGAGGGAAAACAACAGTGTGTATTAAATTGAGACTTCAGAGGGGAATTTCAATCAGTATATTATCAGGATGTTCTGACAAAGTTTAAAATCTCTAGAGATAAAAACAGTTACTAGAACTCATACAGCTGTTTGATGCTGCTATGTGATTGCTTTTACAAGCAAAAAGCAAAAACTGGAAAAAAGTGGTTAAAAATTTTAGCAGAAATTAAGGAACATGAAAGACAGGAAGGAAAGAAGAGTAAGGTGCAACAAGCAGAGAATAACATAATAGTCACTAGTGATGGAAAGTTAAAAGAAAATATCTTCAAGTAAAGAAAGAAGACACATACATTTCATACTGAGTAATGAAGCCTGAGACTGCATTACTGTAAATTCTCCATTTTGTGATGTCCTCTCTAAAACCAAGGGTCTTAGTCAAACAGAGTTCAGAATGGGAGTAATGGATTCAACTTGAGAATGTGCTCTAAAAGAATAAAATAGAAATAGAAGTAAGTAGGGATAAGCTCAAGCATACAAAGTCTCCTTCATTGGCAAAGCCTCAACAAGTCAGAGTCCCTCAAGGAAAAGGACAAAGTGCCAAGGGAAAGAAAAGCAGAGTTGGCTGTAGGGTAGATACAGGGTCAGGTAAGGCAGTGCCAGATGCCCATGAAGGGACTGCCCCACCAATGCCAGATCAGACTGAACCCAAACTCAGGCGTGGGGAGATCCATCTCCTCCTGGCTGGGAGGCTACTGGGAGGACCCTGGGTGGTGCAAGGCACACAGCAGAACTCAGAAAGGCCTTCCTGAAGAAAATAATGGCGATCATGAAGAGTCTGAAAGACGGAAAGCTTTCCAAGCCATGGCATTAGCAAGGGAAGGAGCCCACAGGGCTGCTTAAACCCTGCCCTGGAGGTCTGAGGCCTCCCATATTTTCACCTGTTCTCCAGGGTCACAAGCACCCACATCTAAGCCCAGACCAACCCTGGGTGCTACAGGGAGCTCCTGCCCCCTGCAAGCTCAGCTCCCTCTCTCCTCTCCTCTGGCCCTTTCTGTGCTAAAGGGAGAGCACATGTCAGGGTAGAAGCTCAGCCCCTATTTTTTGTCACCTCCTGGAGGATATTGTTTCTTTCCACGTGCTGTATAGGATGCATAGTCAGAACCATGTGCCTTGCCTGGGCATCTGGAGTTGGATGTTCTGGGTAAATGGTGAAATACCCCTCAGACTGCCACTTGCCAGCTCTGCTTCTCCCAAAAGGCCACTCGAGATGTATCAAAGTGACCAAGTCAGTGAATTTGCTTTGCACAAATTCAGTTTCGGAGTTTCTCATTACTTCAGAAACATTAAATGATAGACTGAAGGTTTCAAAACTGCTAAGTGTGACAGATACTTTGCTTATGCCTCACTCTCACTTCAGTTCATCTTCCATGCTACTTGACACTTATTTTTGAGTAGTATATACTAGTATGGAATTAAATGCTAAAATCTTATGAAAAAAGGAAATTTCTTCTGTAAATTCCTTGATCACCATGTAAACCATGGAAAGAATAACAATACTGTATTGAATAGCTCCCAAATTAAACACACTGAAGGGAAAAAGAAGGAAGACATCTCACACAGGAAAAGCAATTTGGGTTTTAGAACGCCTTCTAAAACGCAAAAAAATTGCATTTTAATACAAGGAAGGGCTATTACCAAAGGAATCATTACTCAGACATATCTGAAGTGTTATAGACTACTGGAGGAAATCAGAAAAGAAGAAAAATAAGGAAAAAGACAATGAGCAACTGAAGTTGGATTCTGAAAACATGACAGCTTCAGCCTTCGCCTTGAGTCTACGACACACAAAACAGAAACATGTTCGAAAAAATTTCTCATTCAGAGGCATTAAAATTATTCAGTTACTGCCATCACTCACTGAGAAACATGACGTTCTGTCACATGAGTCATCTCTGCAAGGAATGGGCACAAAATGTACTGTGAAGCACACTGAGAAGTCACAAGTACAGGACCCAAAGAGAGAGGCAGTTTCTGATGTGCTACAAGAGCATGACTTTTGCTAATACCAACTGTGATCGTGCCTTTAGCTTGGTACATGGGATGGGCCACAGTGAGGAGGTGGAAGTGCTGCTGGCACTTCCCTGGATGAGACCCACGCCAGGTGGGAAGGAGACATGGGAACATTTTCCTAGCTCTGTGTCTAATTTTTAGCACCTGTTGGATAAACGCACCCAATAAACCAAATTGCTGCAGCAACTGGACTCTCACCATGTAGAGCAGCAATAAAACAAGCTTGCAACAAAACAAGGGAATTTTCCAGGGCTGCTCTGTTCTTTCTGGTGCCCACTAACCCATGGCAGAGAGGCCACTCATCTATCTCATTTAAGTGCATTTTAGATCCCCCCCAAAGCCATAATTGTCTGCTGAGCATGCCTGGGGAGAGCATACCAAGACTTCAGCATCAAAGCAGAGGTTTGACCCTCTGGAAACTGCTTAACTGCTGCTGAGCATGCTGGCACATGGAGAGCAGGCAAGGCAGCTCACATCACTGTCATGGTTTCTTCAGGGATGTGTCCCCCAGTCTGACTGTCCAAGTGGGCATAAATCCTCCTTCTGCTCAGGTGGGTCCAAATCTGTGCTACCTTTTCCACATGGTCCTGAGTCCCTAAACCTCCAGGCATGCCCTCCACTGCACATGAGGACCCTCTAGCCTCACTTATTTCCAAAATGGGAATGTGAAACTATTCCATGTGAAGCTCTTGATCCTGGACCTCCCCAGAAGCAGCACACCCAAATTGCCCCAAACAGTAGCTGATGCTCCTTCACAGTGGCCCCTTTTCCCTTGTGTGTCCCAGTCAATGCCTTTGACCCCTTGTATCTCAGAGGTACATACCCCAAATGCAGAGCTCATTGAAGAGAACAAGAGGCCAAAGATTCCTACAGCATCAAGCACACAGAGCTTATCCCACACAGCCTCCCCTCGCTGCTGTAGCTGCTCTGCAGTGCAGTTATGTGGCACAATTCAATGCAGTTCATGACCTGTTCCTGTCACCGTGCATCGCACACCCTTTGTTGTTATTTATTCTAGGACTGTCTCAAAGTCTTCCTCAGAAAAATCCTCCACAATTTCAAAAGCTGTGATTGTCTTTATCTTTTTATTTCACAGTCATACTGGGAAATTGCTGGGGACTTTTTCCCCCTCCAGTTTTAGAAGTCAGGATTGTGTTTCACTTGCAAACAAAGCAACTGAATAGTCTTACAGTCAGCCTCTTCCATTAATGGGACATTTTTAACTTTTTCACTTTGAGGACTTTGCAATGAAAGTCCTTGATTAGCTAAAAACATGTACTAATTAGTATTTTATTATGAATTTCCAGTGCATATCTTTTCAATGGAAAACTGCATCTTACCATCTTTGCCGTGATTTGAAAAAATTGCCCTGCCTTGTAATGACATAGGGAATCTTATCCAGAGGCAACCCAGACTGTGTAAAAGCAGTATCTGGACAAAAAGCATTCAGACAAAACCAGTATGGTAGTTTCACTTTAAACAGATCCTGAACAATCAGTTTGTACAGGGGTCTAGAAAATAGAAAAATTGAAGGAAAGGAACATGTTCCAAATGAGTGGCTCGTTACAGTGGAAAACAGTCAATCACATCTGGTCCTGCAGGTGGAAGTTTGCCCCAACAAAACTCCCAAAGAGTAGAAGTGACATACTAACTGTGTTCATGCTGGCTTTTGATTCCACAGCATGAAAGGGCCATATAAATTTACAAAAGGAAGTCAAGGAGTAGTCAACAATGTGGTTTATGTCAAACCACATACCACATAGTACCTATAGGGGTGCTCAAAAGCCCAAGCACAAGAGAAAAGAAACCACTTGACTTGTCAGAGGTGGGGCACAGCCATCCTGGCCACAGAAACAGCTGAAGAAGGACCAGGAGATTGTATCTGGCTCCCTCGTGTCCTTGGCAGCTTCCCTGGAAAGCCAGACATGGCTCAGCAGGGGGGTGCACTTACATCCTGTGTCTTGTGATTGCCCAACAGCTGAGCACAGGGGAAAGCTATGGAGTTCCTAACCACAAAAGGACACGTGTCTGGAATCAGATTCCTTGTGGGTGCCAACAGTAAGATTGAGAGCTAAGCTCTTTTTTGAGTCATTCATCAGCTCAGATGTGAGTTGTCAGCCATTTGAACGTTTTCCACAAAAGCTGCCACACAGTCTGTGCTCTTTATCCATTCTCCAAGTATAGCAGTAGAGATGTGTCAGACCCACTATTTTCATTTATTAAAACTTTCTGCCTAGTTTGACAAACTGGAGAAAAGTTCTAGATAAAGCTGAGCATTAATTAACCTTCTTAAATCTCCAGTTCAAAGCAGTACATATTGTAAAACATAAGAAGAATGACTCTCTCTCATTTAAGACACCCACTGAGATCCTGTGTCTGACTTTCCCTGCACTCAAACCCAGGCCACTTTCCTGGGGCTTCAGAGACCTCCAAACCTTCTGTCCAGAGCATCAGTTATATCCAATTTTTAAATAAAAAGAGTTAGCTGGAACATAATCAGAGAATGAAGAAGGCCTTTAGGATAAGTTCAGTTCCTCATAATTTTTGGGTACCCCACTCAGGACAGTGGCACATGGTTTTACAACTTTTTGGAGGGGAAAGGTTGGAGCATTGAAATCCAGGAAGTCCTGTTTCTCATGAGGAAAAGGGTAGCAGCAAGCTGGCATTGCTGGGCTGAAGCTGTGGGAACATGTGTCCTGTTCCCCACGGAAGCCAGCCTGAGGCTGTCCCCTGGAGAAACCAGGCCTGCTCAGATCTACTGTCTGAGCTGCTCTTAGGAGGGATCCCTGTCCCATGTTGGTCAAAATGCTCTGGGTGAGTCCAAACCATTTAACAGTGAGACCTGAGATTCACCAGCCTGAGCTCCCTACAAAGTCAACAGAGAAGAAAACATTTCTGTAGGGCAGCTCAGGCTTGTGAAGTCCAAGTCTGGGTATACCTGCTCTCCCTTTGTCCCACAGAGTCTGAGGCAACTGAACTCCTGAGATGGATGGTTCAGGAGGAGAAGGTGGATACAAGGTTTAGCTGGGCTCTCACGGCTGAGTGTGGTTTGGAGGGACTGGACACACTGGACGAGGAAGCTGCTGGTCAGGGTGATACTGGGGCAGCCTCTGGGAAGGGGGATGGGTGCCTCCCAAAGGGGACAGTGTGTTCTTGCCATCAAAATGGGACAGTCAGCTGAAACCACTGGGAATTGTGTTCAAGTACCATAGAGCAGGGATAAAAAATTATAAGCACCATAGAAATCTGTAATGTATTTACTGTGAGGAAGCTGAAGGCACAGCTCTAATGCCACTCAGCATTCTTTTTGTGAAAGTGCACCAGTATTTACTTTTAACAAACCTGTTCTGCAAAGAGTATGTGAGAGATCTTAGTGTCACGTGAGGATAGTCCAGCTCCTCTAGGACCTGCAACAACTGAGATACTTTGCATAATTTATTATGTAAAATATAACTGGACGGGAAGGAATCCCAGGAGTTAATGGATTTAACTCCACTAATTTCAATAAATTATAGCACTGACTCCAGGCGTCAGTTCAACACACCATATTTTTAGTGAACTAGATGCAGAAAATAAACAAGATTTTTCTGTAGTTTTTAGGAAGACAAAATGTACAGATTCTGACTTTTTAAAGCTACTCTCAGGAAAAAGGCAGGAGTAAAAATGAGACACTTCAGGCTAAGAAAACAGCAGCAAACTGAAAAGCTCAGAATGGAAATAACCTTCTTTGTCCAGTAACTCGTGATTTAGGTATAATGTTCTGGCCCTGAAACTAAAGCTGAAGGAGGTTTTATTACAAATGCAGCTGCATTTTTAATTAGACAGTGAAAACTAGTAGGAAAAAATAGCATAGGAACAATTTTGTATGGGGACTGTGTGACCTAATAGCTGGTTTTCAACTCTAATATCAATGATTTTGTGCTCTAGTTTCCTTTATCAACTGACAGGGGACTGTTTTTCAAGTCATTAGGAAACTAGGAACATACCAATTTTATTTTAGAACCACAGAGAAATGGCTCCTATTAGAAAAAAGGTGGGGGTTTTACTCTTACCTAAACTGATTGTGCATTGTTTAAGCTGGGCTGATACGGTGGCCATGCTTTTTTTGCTACTGGCAGACAGAAGAGAGGAATCAGACCCCCATGTGATATTTCCAGACAGCAAGTTACAGACCGAACTTGTAGAAGTG
The DNA here is from genome assembly GCA_013390045.1 of Picathartes gymnocephalus. Taxonomy (NCBI): domain Eukaryota; kingdom Metazoa; phylum Chordata; class Aves; order Passeriformes; family Picathartidae; genus Picathartes; species Picathartes gymnocephalus. Next base: position 147,549 of record WEKY01039596.1, read on the forward strand.
GCAGTTCTTTGTGTTTCCATAGCAACCCAAGCTGCAGTTGTCAGTAATTAAAATTAACTCCATAGTTTTATTGGAATGCCAGGAGCTGCCTTCTCAGATGGTGGAGACAAAACAGAAGCCACAATATCTGCAAAAATAACAGTTTTCTATATACAGCTCTGTCATTCCACCAGCAGCGTTCAGCCACATTGCATCCTAACCCTTGCAGTGCTTTTCCAGCATCTGTTTGAACAACAGTGGAAAATGGTATCTAGAAGATTTTAACCCAGCTCCCACAGCAAGCCCAGAGCCTTGCAGATGCATCCTGCTGCTGACACATGGTTGTCCTGCCTGGGCAGTCCTAGGTATGCCCTCCTCTCTCCCCAGCCTGTAGGTAAGAAAGGTGAGAACAGCCTTTCTCCAGGTCAGGTTCAACTAGAGCCCACTGAGGAAGGACTGGTGAGAAGGTGCATCCTGTGTCTCCTAAAAGATGGACAGAAAAACCCATTGAGATAGTCTTACCAGGATCTAACGTGGGTGGCTCCTTTCATTCCTAGCCAGCTAGCCCTGAGCTGCCATCCTCAAAGCCATTGTCTGTGCCACAGATCACATAGCATGGGCAGGGCTGCAGACTGCAGCAAGCAGTGGTGCTGGTGGAGAGGGGAAAATTGCAGCCCTCCAACCCTCCCCAGCCTTCACTCCTACTAAAACTTCCCTGGAGAAAGTGCTTGTCAGAGAGAATGTATCTACAAATAAGGGAGATGGGGAGGAAAGCCCAGCACTAGGCCCCTGGTCATCAAGCACTGCTTCAGTCAGGTAATTTCTTGGCTTTGCCCTGAACCTTCCCCACCAGCTGCCTGCAAAGCAGGGTTTGGACACGCATGCTGAGATGGTTCATTGCAGGACTTTTCCCAAGTGTGACTATTAATGTGACTGATTGGAGTAGACAGCACCGTGTTTGGCTCCCTCTGCAGCACCACTTTCTCCAGAACTATCCTAGATGGCTTTGCAACCTCCCATGTCCTTGTGCTAAATAGCAGCAAAACATACCACCAGGATCATGGGTGCAACCCACTGGGGCTGCAACACTTCATTCATTTTCCTTTAGACAAGTGGAACTGGAAAAACATGGTAAAAATTATAATCATAGCTTTATGTGGGGCCCAGGGGAGAGCCAGGGCCAAGTGCTGTTAAATGTAGATGCAGCCAGTCTGCTCTGGAAGGAGCCGAATGGACATGAACCTGTGTCTTCTCCTTGGCGTCCCACACAAAGATCAGTCCTTGACTCTCTTTTACTTCGTACTAGGGATGTATACATAGAGAGTACTAAAACCCAGTTCTGTGTCCAAAAACTACTAACTTAATAGAAAAGTAAATTATTTTGCTTCTCAGAGAAAGATTATATTTTCCAACTGGCTAAGCATTAATTGAAATTAATCTCTTAGGGCCATAGCATACCCGCAGCTAACATCTCCAGCAAAACAGATTGCCATTAGTTGTTCTTAGTTGTTAGGTAAGCCAAAATAAAGTGTTATATTAATAAAAAATATTTTCCTAATGTCTACCCTGAAAAGATAGCAGTTAACAGCAAAAGAAGTACCTGCACTTCATGGTAATAATTCAAATGACGCAGGAAACTGAAAGACCAATTATTTGTATATTTAGGATGAATGGGAATACAAAATACATACTACACATACTACATGTATCATGATGTCAGTAATAGCATCAAAACTATATGCAGAAAGGTATATGCTATAAAGTTAATATCCACAACTAGCATGATGTCTCCTACCAAAAATATAATTGGCAAAACTATATCTTCTGCAATGATGTCTTAAGGGGCTTCTATGGAAACTGACTTCAATAGAGAAGGCTGGAACTAGAACTCTCTGAGTTTAAAACCTTTTTTTAAACACAGTTTGAAGCAAAATTTTGATGGGTTTCTTTAAGTTTGGAAATCAGCTTTCATTTTCTGTTAGCTCATTTCCTTTTATTTAGACAATTAATACCTGGAAAAGTTTGCTCTTCCTAAGTTTCACCCCAGAAAGCTTCAAAGCACCAGTTCAAGGATCTCTCACAGAGTAGACCAGAAGTGTCCCAGAGCTATGATTCAATAATCCATCCTGCAGATGGAATAACGCAGTTACACTGTGATTATTGTTCACCACTTCCAGCTCTGGTTTCGTGCTGAAACAAAACTCTGGTAAAGGCACAAACCACAATTTCCAGGAATGTCTGTACAAGTAGCACAACACAGTGATGAGCATTCAGGGCATGTGAACAAGAAGGGTCCCTTTGGAAGCAAAGCCATGTTTAGAAGTCTCCAACTTGCAGCTTGTTATACAATGCTATCAATACTCAAAGTCCTGCCAGGAGTCACAATATTTTTCAAAATGAGCTTATGTTGCTCCGGGGTTGTATTGGTTGTATCGCTGTGCTGCTGCGTTTGACTGCTTCCTTTCCCTCCCACTTGAAACTTGATAAGATCACAGTGGAAAATGGAGCATAGGATGGACAAACAATGCTGGTACTCGGTGAGAAATGCACTCAGAAATAGAGGAAATCCTACATTTCCTTATGAAGATAACTTTTCAAGTAAGACTTTAGGCAAATATGCAGGTCCTAGTCACAAGGGGAGCCTGACGTGAGCCAGGCACAAGCTCCAAAGTTTGTGTGTTGTAAAGGGACACTTAAGCCTCTATATAAAAGGTGTATGACAAGTGCCAAGGCAGAAATCCATGTCCAGACCTCGGGTTCAAAGGACTTAATGCCAGGGAGCACTAAACTGAGACGTGTCCATCATTCAGGCTGCCCAGGAACCTCTCTGGCTGCTTCACTGCAGCATCCTGCCTCTGGTGAGCAGCATGTGCTTGGGAAGTCCTCCTCGACTGCAAAATGTGTCCCACATGTGCAGGAGGGATCCCTGCAGCCACCAAAACAGAGTGACACTCTAGTTTGTGCCCCTCAAGCAATGCACAGTATATGCACTGTGCCACAGGGTTTGTTGCAAGGACGGGGCGGGTTGCAGAGCCAGAAATCCATGCAAATGTGACATCACCCCAAAACCCACCTCACGGGAAAAATTTCCACATGGGGAAAGAGGGTACATGCAGGAAAGAAGAACATGTCAGCAAACCCACTCCAGCACAAGTGGCCAAGGGGACTTCAGGACAACCTGTGGTTTTAAAACTAAGCACATGCTCAAGAAAACCTATGCTGCTCGCCAAGTGAGCAGCAGCACGGCTTTCCTAAAGCAAGCTGTCTGGGAAGTTGACTGGCTCTCTGATTAGGCTACAAATTGTTTTTGAGGTACATACACCAGGGACTTTTCAAATGTATCACATACCTGCACAGATGTTTGGTGCAGTAGGACACAACAATCTGTGAATTGAGCACCTCAATTTAGGAGAGAACAAGCTCATCTCATGCAGCCTTAGGCTCAATACTAGATTTCAACTAAAGAGCAGCAAAATTCAAATACCTTCATGCAGGTATTCACATGCCCAACACATTTCTTTCACCTCGAGGAGAGTTACAATTTTCAGAGCCAGCTATTACCATGCCAATTTTTTCTGACCAGACAAAATTTGGGTCAGCAAAAGCCTGCCTAGAAACTGGAAAGCAGACCTTTCTGCATAGCGTGACAGGTGGGAAGGAGGGGGGAACCCCAACTCTCAACATTGCCTCTTGGAGAGCCCAGAGCTGCAAATATCTTTTCCACTCATCCTGGCCAGCAGGATACCCTCCACAGCAGCAACAGCAGCAGCAGCAGCAGCAGCGAGGATGAGCAGTGCTGGCAGAGGCAGCCAAATGCATCCAAACCTGGCAACACGACTGTGCTGCCTGGTAGAAATGGAGAGAGAGATAACAGTAAGAGCAATTTAAATTAATTAAAGATATGGCTTCAAAAACTCAGCATCTGCTCTGGAGTTAAACCTCTTCTGTGTGTCTCTCTGACCTGTCAATAGTGATAAAATTGCCTGCTTTCCTCATGCTTTTTTATATACTGCTACACAGTTGGATTCCAACATGCAGGCATGCCTTCTCTAGGGCTTTATACATTTTGTCACAGTTGGCTGCATTTTTCAGAACTATTTCTTTTACCTTCATTAAACTTGAATGAAAAGAGGTCTATTAAAAAATGCAAAGGACTCATTTTTCAAAATCAACCCTAACCTTCAATTTTTCAAGGTTAGAGTACTGTTTCTTTCATTTGGTTTAATTCCAACTGCAAAAGAAAGGAAGAAACCCATTTAGAGGGTAGCCAAGAACATAAATGCCTCAGGACCAAGTAGGACAATCCAACACTGCCTGCTCCATTCATCAAGCTGGGCACACCATGGTTAGTGGTGGGAGGAAGACATCTTCCCAACAGAGCCCAGAAACAGCTTCCCTGGCAATGTGGTCACAGCACCAGCCTGCCAGACTTCAAGAAGCATTTGGACAATGCTCTCAGGCACACAGTTTGACTCTGGGACTGTCCTTTGCAGGGCCAGGAGCTGAACTTTGATTATCCTTGTAAGTCACTTCCAACTCCAGATATTCTTTGGTTCTATGATTCAGAACAAGACAAACTGTGGAGGTCCAGCAGATCTTCTGTAGAGCCCTTTCTTTCCCTGCCTGGCATTAGAAGCCTGAGTTTAAATCCTTCAATCAGCTGTACAAATATCCACAGATGTGCACTAAACTCTTTCACAGCTGTAATCAGCTCTTAAAAGAGCACTTGTCCACATCTTCAGGAATTGGGTTAGGGCAATCAATATCTTCCAACCAGACAAGAAAGAAATTTTGGGTCAGGTTTGGATTCACAATTAAGCACCTATTTTCAAGGTGACCTTGTCTCTCAGGCTTCTACGTCAAGCTATTTTTAAAAGGTTAGCAAACAATAAAAGCTCCATATTTTAAAGAGCTTAGTGCCCGGGGTTAGGCACGAACTGTTGCAAATTGTCAATGCTCTTCTCACATCAACAGGACAGGAAATGACATTTGGCTTGGGCAGCAGCCAAGAGATGCACAAAAGCTCAGGTTTTTTGAAGCTTAGAAACACTTGCATAGGTGTCTAAAATGACATCTTGGGTTTCTGGGGGAGCTGTCCAAGGAGAACAGACAAACAGACAGTGTAGTGGACTCTGCCAGGGAACTACATCTCTGAAGCTGAAAAGACCACTGTCAATAAGCCTGGTGGATGCATTTGAATCCGCTGCTTTAAAGAGTAAGTCTGCACCAGGACCTGTTGCTGCAAACAAAAATATGATGAGACTGTGAGTGTAAGATGTCAAATTAATCAACACAATGTTTTTAAACTCACAGTAACAGCCACCAGAACAGCTGCTTTGTCTAATACTTTTCTTCAAGCAGAGAAGACCATAGCAGCATTCCTGTCTTGGCATAACATGTAACACAGCAAAAGTCTTCAAGAGTTTTAAAGCATTTTTTCTGTGAAACATTCAAAGCAAATGCATCAAAGATCAGGAAATATGTGACACCTGCTCATACCCTATATCTGATGGAATCTGGGGGTTAGTTTGTGTTGTCATTGGCTTCTGGTTGTTTTCTGCTCCATCCCAGAAAAACAGTTTTTTAGTGACTACTTAGGAGGAGGAATCAGTTTAGATGCTTCAGACCTAAAATCAGAACTGTAGTTCATCCTCCCCGAATTAAAGTCACTATCCCTCATTACTGGACACATCAGACAATGCTCTAAAACCATTTGTCATTTAAACCATGTTGTCTTTGTTCAAGCCTTTTGAATCTACTTTAATTTTCACATCAGAGTTGTACAGCCAATACCTTTATTTAAGCTGACTTTTTAAGGCAGGCTTATGAAGGCAGGAAAGCAAAACATCTTCCCCCTAGCCCACAGGGATAGTTGGGAACAGACTTATCCCATCTGCATCAGTGGGGAACAAGTGTAGGGAAACCAAGGACTCCACAGCACAATTCAGCTTTCCCAAGACACAGACCATCTTAGAAAGCAACCATCTCTTTCCATTACCATACAGATAGCCAGAACTGAGAGATGTGCTTAACCAAGGGCCTCTTGTTAAGTGCTTAAAACTGGGATCACTGGAGAACTGTGGCAGGTCTGAACATGGCCTGAAGTGGCTTTTTACATGCCACATTATTTAGCTGGACTGTTCACTTTGCTTTCTGTGACTGATAAATTGGAAGACAGTTCTAAAATACTCTATTCCAAATGCCAGGGGTTTGTTATCCAAAGATTTTCATCCATCTCACAGAAACTTTAACTATCCTGCAGACCTTGATGAGCTCAAGCAGGTACACTTACTACAGATCATGCCTCATGGTCCCCTCACCAGCCTGTTCTTTGTGCATACAAAATTGCCCTTGCTAGTAATAATAAGTACCAAAGCTTCTCCTTGAAGCATCTAGGAATATTTCCCTTCAGCTGCCTTGTGAAAGCTGTATTATGTTGGAGCCGTATTTGTATTTTGTTAGACTCTGTCTAATGAAAAACCATTATACAACCGTTTTAAATCAAAAAGACCAATGACAGACTTGTCCTGAGCAGCAAACTCACCATAGTATATGATGGACTCCCATTGTGGGTTGTACACTGGAAATATATTTCCAAAACTGGAGGGGTAAAAGGGAAAAGGGGTTTTCTTATACATGAGCAAAGGATGTTATAAAATTTCTCCCTGTTTGAAGAAGAATTAGAGCTTAGATCTTCCAGCTGCCACTAATTCACTTGTAACAAAGCATGATCAATTATTGCTATAAACAAAGGACGTTCCAAAACAATTGAGGCTGAGGCAATAAAACCACCCATTAGAACAGACACGTTGGACAGGCTCCAGTCAGTCTCATTTAGGTGAGTAATTTAGGCAAAGCTCCACTGCAATTTTAGGCATCTGGCCTGGGAGAGGAGGAGGAAGAAGACAGTTCAGGCAGCCTGATACACCTCTCTGGAGTTTCCTTCTGGAATCACTGGAGAAGAGTGAGGGCTGCTAAAGATGTGGGGGGAATACAGGCAACCCTGCACTGGACAGGAGGACCCCGTCCTGCCATGTCACAGTCCTGCAGGTTGAGAGACCACCCAGGAGGTGCCACGGCCAGGAGGGTGGGCAGCACACAGCCTCAACAGGACTCAAGTTCATGTTACCTCCTCTGGGGCCACCTCCCTTCACACAGGGGAGTCTGTAAGGGCAGCCACACACTGCACGTGGCCCGAGTGTGTCTCACCATCAAATTCTCACTGTGGTTCCCCAGCACAGCCTTAGGGGCTCAGAACTTTCTCAGATAGCACCCAGGCGTAGCCTGGGGATGGCATGGGCCATGTCAGGGTGCAGCCCTCACAGTTTGGAGAGTAAGGGAATATAAATATATGAATGCAAACTGTGCTACTCCAGTTGTCTTCAATACAAAAGAACAGGCTATGGCTCATCAATTTATTTGTTCAGATGTAGCCACAACCAAAGCAGGGTCTAACAGTCAAATTCCCTTCCCTCTTGAAGGGGGCCCAACACCAAGGCTCAAGTAACGTGTTTTCTAGGCTGCCCCTCACCTGAACCCATGACACCTGTCTCCAAAGAGGACCAATTTTGTCAGGAACAGTGCCAAGTGTAGATACTCAGGATACTCCATGGCAGATGGACTCTATCACACTCCCACAAACCCACCAAGGCAAGCACCATGTGCTCATGATGGTGGAAGCAACCACCGGATAACTGGAAACCTATTCCATGCCCCATCCCACTGCCTGGAATGCTGTCCTGGGCCTTGGAAAACAAGTCTTATGGCAGCATGGCACCCCAGAAGGAATTGAGCCAGACAAGGGGACTCATTTCCAAAACAACCTCACAGACACCTGGATTGAAGAACATGGCATTGAGCGGGTATATCCCATCCCTATCTGTGAAAATCAAAAATACAGGAGACTGTTGATATTGACAGCAGTGGGTGGTGGGGCTTTCAAACAATGGGATACACATTTAGCAAAGGCCACCTGGGCAGTCAGCACTAGAGGATCTGCCAGCTGGGCCAGCCGTGCTCAAGCTAAACTTGTACATAGTGTGGAAGGGGATAAAGTCCCTGTAGTGCACACAGAAAAGATGCTGGGGAAAACAATCTGGGTAGTTCCTGCATCAGGCAATGACAAACCCATCCATGGGATTGCTTTTACTCAAGGACCTGGGTGCACTTGGTGGGTAATGTGGGAGGATAGGAAGTCCAAAGTTTGCTTCCAGGGGATCTGTTTCTGTGTGAGGACAGCCAGTGATTTGGACTGTGTGATGTTAATTGCCATTAACACTCATTTCACCACTGCTGAGCTGGCTACATGCAACATCAAGGGTGTTACAGTAGGAATCACCCAGATGAATGAATAACAAATTTTAATGGAACTGGACAAAGTGCCCAGATAGAACTGGACAAGCACAGTAGGGATGGAATGAGGACTGACTTCAGCAGGGAACAATCCAACACCACACACCACCTCTCCTGCACCAAAGGACTACAATGACAGATGGAACTCAAAGTCATGGACTAAATGAAGTCAGTGGACTTGTTAGGGGGATGGCACATAGACTAAGGGAATGATATCTCTGTTTATATATCAAAAGACAGGAAAAGTGATGGTGGTTACTTGGGATCTATTGAAAAGTGTGGGACCAGGGAATGACATAAATGGTAGAGAATAAGGGGTGAATATTGTTCTGATTTTAGTTAGGATAGAGTTAATCTTATTCCTAGTAGAAAATATAGTGCTGTGTTTTGGATTTAGGATAAGAATAATGTTGATTATTATCAGCACACTGATGTTTTAGTAGTTGCTAAGCACTGTTTACACTAAGTCTAGGACCTTCAGGTTCTCACCCCACCCTACCAGCAAGTAAGATGCGGTGTACAAGAAGCTGGCAGGGGACACTGCTGGGACAGCTGACCCAAACTGGCCAAAGGGATATTCCACATCATATGGTTTCATGCTCAGCATATAAACTAGGGGGAAACCTGGCCAGGGGCCACTGCTCGGGAACTGGCTGGGCATTGGCTGGTGGGTGGTGAGCAATGATGGCGTATCACTTGTTTTGTATACACTAATTCTTGTATCATTGTTATTATTGCTGTTATTTTCCCTTCTGTTTCTGTCCTATTAAACTGTCTTTATCTCAACCCATGAATTTTACTTTTTTTCCCAATTTTCTCCTCCATTCTGCTGTGGGGAGGGAGGAGGGAGTGAAGGAACAGCTGTGTGGTGCTCAGCTGCCTGCTGGGTTACATCATGACACCCAGCAGTCAGGACAGCTATAAAATACTGGTGTAGGTACTATGTGACATAACTTCCCACAAGTGAGGTCCCTGGAGGAATCTCTCAAGTGCTAGACTGTTTCATTAAGACCAGTATCTGTCACCACCCCAAATCTGACTACAGTCCAACTACACCGTCTCGGCTATTTAGGCTGCTCTAAGGGAAGATCAAGCAGCTCTTTGTCCAACCCGGGATCACAAACTCCTTTGAGGTGACTTGCTCCTGAGAACTGGCACATCTCTTCAACCCTGAGCAAATGACATTAGTCACACAAGGAGGTTCTATGCTGAGGCCAAAGATGAGTACAGAAAATTCTGGGAAGCTGATGGACAGGTTCATACAAGGCTTGAGTGGGGTTCAGGGTGGTGGGATCTGTGCCACGATGGCAGGAGGAACTCTTCTTTGCATGCCACTCAAAAACCAGTCAAAGTCAGGTATTATTATTACATGCAGAGCTGCCACAAAAGTTTCTGCTACTGAATAGCAGCAGGTGGCAATGAGAAGGTGTAAGAAATGTATGAAGCATGCACTATTCCCACTGTTCCAGATCATCCAGCAATCAACATTTTGGAGCATACTTGGGCTGGGGGCTACCCTTGACTTTTGTGCTTGATTGACACAACTGAGCATATCTTCCAGCCTCTCTTTTCTGTTTGCCACTACAATATTTTTTCAAACTTCTACTTACATTTCTTCCTTTTTCTTGTGTGAAATTTTCTGCTAATAATGCCTTACATTCTGATGACACTCTATTATAAATTATAGTGAATAATTATCCTTTTTTCACCTCTTCTAACCATCGGACATCACCACCCAGTCATCTCTTCTTGGTGTTGAAAGTTTAGTCTATTCAGTGTTTTCTGTTATAGAAACAGTGTCGTATTTCTGATTAACTTCCTCTGCATCTTTTCATGTTCTTCTGTCTTTGCACAATTTATTTCTTAAATAAAAATATAAGAATATATTTCTTAAATATAAGAAATATTTTTTATTTCTTTTATGCAGATAGATGCTGCATAAATTCTGATTACATTGACCTAAATCTGCTTGCTCCTTGCTTTTGGGCAGTATCCACCAGCTAGTTGCAGACACAAGTTTAGATTCCTCTTTTTGCTCCTACTCTTCAGCTCTGTTTCCAAATAGTATCAGTATTACTTGTCCTGCTACAACAGGTCAAAGTTTTGGGATGTTGGCTTTTTGCTACCCAGATTATTTTTTAAAAATTTTCTTTGGAAAAGAGGAGGTATCTGATTTGTGAAAGTCAAATTAATCTAGGACCCACACCCTAGCTGTCAGTGTCCTTTTGGGGAAAAAAGGTAGACTGAACCAACAGAACCTTTTAGTTTAGATGCCATTTATTAAAATGCAACATTCACATTGTCTGCAAATAACAGCCAGATGAAACTTGTTGGAAGATTAAGTTTCAATTACAGCTGACATTTCCAAAACACCATGTGATAGAAAAGCCATTCATACCCCCAAACCCAGAAGTCACCTCCTATCTCCTGTTTGTGGTCATCAGCTTTTCAAAGGGTCATCACTGGCAAAATCCACTGAAGAGATAGAGTGACTGACACTTTTGTGCTCCAGCAATCATGGGAGTCATCACCACAGGAGTCAAATAAGGAGAGCAATCACACAGCATTCCCAGCAGCCTGTGGGATGCTCTAGTGATCAGCACACGTTGATGCTGTGATTTCAAGGGAGATATTTGATTGTACAGGCAAGTGAAATTTCTTTACCTGTGCGGGGAGTGAAGGGAAAATGTTCATCAATCAACAGTAGTGGTTTGGGGAAGAATGGTTTGCCTGAAGGTCTGAGTGTTGTTTTTTCATCTCTCACAGAATTCCTGAGTCTCAGGCAAGCTGTTTATGCCAAGTTTAAGGACTACAGAAAGTCTTAGACAGGGATGGGTGCCTTTGGTTCTTGTCTTTCTTGGCTCCTTCTGGGCTTCCCAGGCTCATGTGAACAGGGTCACCCTGCATGGGTATTGAGAGCATCCTTCCAGAGTAACTTTTTAGATGTCCTTAATCTACTGTCCAGTGAAATACCTGCAAGTTTCAGTTACTCTACTAAATAAAAAAGGAGTTGGGTTGTGCATTCTGAAATGAAGAGATCAGGCTGGTAAACTAAGAGGCCAGCAAATCTCCAGTCCTGTCCTTAACTCAGACAGGCTGTCTGAGCATCACCATCCCTGAATTCCCTCGCTGTCTCCCTGGAGAGTCTGGGCAGGAATACCTGGGTGGGCTTCACAGCTCATGCCTGCAAGCTGAGTAGGCACCAGCATGTTTGGAAATGCCCGAATCAGCTGCAGTGTAGACAGACCTTGAATTGCATGCTTGTGGCTGGGATTGTCTACTGATTACAGACAATATAATCAATAGCCTCTTGCAAAAAAGGGTCTGTCACTAGGGTTGTTGGACACTACCAAAATGTCCATTTGGAATAACTCTGGTTATAAGAACAAGCTTTTCCTGAAGGTATATTCTGAGTATTTCTTGTACCTCTGCAAGTCCTTTGGGAAATGGGGCCTTTCCAAGGAATAGAGTCTTTCAAATAAAGTCATATGAGTCACAAAAACACCATGTAAAAGTGCCTATATGTGAGCAGATTTGTGCCGTCCAGAATACAACTAAAAATAAAGGAATAATCTAATAAAGAAAGCTACAGGAGAAGACTAGATGACAAGAATTTTCTTGTAATCTGCCTGTAGCTGGGCTAAACAGCTTCTAATTCCACTGATTTAGATAGTTTTGAGGGACAAGCTGTAGGGTTAGATAAAGGGCTGTTCTTAATCTGACTTACTTGAAAACACACAGCACACATCTGTCTCATAGCTGCAACAAAATATTTATCTTCATTTTTGGGACAGGAAAATTACAAGATCAATTGAAATAAAAAATATGCATGTATAATGCTCATCTCCTATTTGCCTTGAAAAATTACATATATTCTAAAACTCCAAAGCAATATTCATAATTTTAGCTAAACCACCTCTTGACAAGCAGAAATTTTACAAAACTACCTGATACAAAACAGCAGCTGAAATCCCTCACTTTGGGAAGAAATCTTGTTTAGGAAGAGGTCTTTTCATAGATCTATTCTCTCTTGCTTAAGGCTATTTTGTACCAATAACAGTATTTGGACCATCATTAAAATGGACTGACCACTGCACCCAACACGGCTACTTAGGTTTCTCATCTTTCAAATACCTGACAGATCTTGGCATTATTGAGATGCATTTCCCATCTACGTGAAGTACCTCAAACCATCTTAAGCTTTATACATTGCATTAATCTGTTCATTGATGAGCCTTCCCTAATGGTGCCTGGTTTTTTCTGTCTCCCTTATTTCCTCCCTGAGAGCATTTAGCACTAGTCAGATTACCTTGCCCATAAATGTTGAGTGCTGTTGCGTACACTGCAGGGCTATTACCACCAGCTCCTTTTTCCAAAAGAGAGACTGATCTACACCCACAGCTGACAGCTCTCCCTCTGACACCACCTTTCTGATCACAGGATATATCCTTTCATCCCAGCAAGCCTTTAAAATAAGGCTTCAGACCCAAACACCGACAGAGTCATTGGGCACCTCTGCCCACTGTGAACAGCAAGACCCAGGAGTCCCTCTAATCTGCATCTGATGTCAGGATGAAATATAGATGGGCTGTGACTCAGCCTCCCATGAGCAGACTGCAATGGGAGGAAAATCTGATTGCATGGGTGCGCTCCAGCCAACCTACTGATAGAGACGATTGAGAGATCAGGACCTGAGGGATTGCCATGACCTGGCCTGATTTGTACTCTGCACACAGGTGCTGCTTCCCATGAACCCTGGCAGCAGTGCAGCATGCCAGGAGCGGTATTAATGTGCATCCCTGGAGCTTCAGTGCACCCACGCCAGAGGGAGAAGCAAACCGGTGGGGTTGGTAATGGAGACGAGCTGAAAGTCCAAGTGGATATTTTATGCCTGTGTATGACAGATAAAAATCAAAGGACAAAATCCTCTCTTATTTTATGCTCATGGAGGGCCTTGAAAAGCTAAAGCGGTGCTGCTGAGACCCAGTCTGGGCTTTGATGAGTTTCAGTTAGATAAGATGGGAGGCTTATGGTCATTAAACTAGCCTGTTTACTTTACTTGAGCTCTTTCTTCTGTAAAATCTCCAGAGTGCTTCCTTTAAAAATGTGTTTAAGAATACAAGTCTAAAACAAATATAAACAAAAAATATCTTATTATTGGCAAGGAAGATGATTTACTGGAATAACTAAGATCAGTGGTATCTTAGGCCTTTTCCTCTGATAATTTGAGTGTGAATACACATATCATTCCTTTGTTTTGCTTTAAAATAAATCACTTGCAAGTATTTGGAAACAAAATGGTACAGTCATTTCCTCTCTTAGGCTGACTCTATTTCTGATAGCCCATGCTTTCCACTAATACAATAATTTCTTTTATCGTAGAGCCATATTCAGCTTGTTGTGATACCATTAAGGAGCTCAATGAAGGACATAATGGAGAGATTGCCAAGGGATGAGAGATGTGTGACCTCAAACAAAGTGCTCAGCTTTCCTCCAGTTGGGGGTCCAAGGAGTGCATTTACAATACACAACAAAAGAAATATGTTTCAAATACAACCCATGGCTAACTGAATAAATATTGAAAAAGCTACTGCTAAACCCTGTATTCATATGGTACAAATAGCAGGAATCCATTTCAACAGCTGAATGCCAAGCAGTACATCTATTCTTACTGTCATATTTTTAACTACTTTTAAAAAATACTTACCACTTCTCTGCTAACAAAAGGGTAACTTTTAGCATGATCCTTATTTTTGTCCTAAACCACTTACATGACTTTTTGACCCCTGGTACCAAAAATTTTCCAAACTTTTCAAAATGAAGTCATCATTAGTTTATACTGCACTTTCATTCATACATTGATGCATTCTTTTAACCAATATCTCACCCTTCTCTTTTTCCCCACTCTGTCCTAAATCATGAAAAATAGACAATTTATTTCAGAATCCAGTGCATTACCAGGAAAATAAATCTACATTATTTCACTGCATCCTTCCATTAAAGACTACAACCCTTTCTCCAGAGATGTCAGCATACATACCAAAGAAATTATATCAGCTAAAACTGCCTTATCAATGTGCTCAGATTTACTAGTCTAGCCTCTGAACTGCAGAAAACATAGTAATAAATCTTGTCAGGAAGAAGTTCATTCTGATTTTTTCCTCCCTCAGATCAGAAAACCAAGCCTGGCATTATAAATTTTTCCTTAGCCATAGTTAAAGGGGAGCCATGTGAGCTCCCCACATGGCACCACCCCCCCCTGCCCTGATGGGATATGAGCAGGAGAGGCTGGTGCTGGCATGGAGCTTGCAAGCAAGGGGCACTTCTTTAACGAGGCTCTGTCAGACACACACAGTGTTATACAAACACAGGAATCTCAGATACCTCACACTTCTGCTTTGTGCATCCCGCAGAAGCTGTGAGGATCTATAGCTTATTGTCTGTCCATCCGTGGCTCCAAGGATCTCTGTTTATCACCCACAAGGGTATTACACCCACGCCCATCCCACCTCACAGTCCTCTACCTTGTGCTTCACTACAATATTTCTGAGTTAAACTCATTCCTGTTTTTCTGCCTAAAGAGCATAAGACTCTGAGCATCCTCCTCCTCCTCCACAAGATGCAGTGCCCCAGGACTGAACCTCAGCAAGTGAGGGAGAACACCAGCTCTCAAATGAGGCAACATCTTTTAGGAGCAGAAGGCACAGCCCTGTTTTCCAGCATACTCTCTCCCAAACTAGGAGGTGTCTGCCTCGTTAGGTGAAAAGGGGTTCAAAATCCCAAAGAGACCAAGGCTATAATCTTAGTGTGCCTGTCTCCTAGGCAGGGTGCAGCACCAGAAGAGGGGCCATGATGGGCAGGACAAGAGATCCCAATAGAAAATGCTATTTAGGGAGAGCATGCAAGTCTCACCACTTTCATTGATCCATTCTGAATGTCCTCTATTTGTTGATGGATCTGGTTAATTGCAGTTCTGTCCTCACTTTATCCACTGCCTTCATCACTCCCATGCTAATGCTCTCCATCCTGCAAAGTGACCACTAGGCCCTATCCTCTCCTTTCTGTTTGTTAAACAGCTTTCCCATTTGTTACCTTCCCATTTGCTAACCTTCCCAGCTTTCATCCAGTACCAGGACTTTCCTCCTGTAAGCAGTTAAACTACTTACTTCCGTGAGCAACATCTGGTGTTCATCCAACTAACCCTGCAGCCAAACACATGATGTATACTTGGTCCCCTCTATCCACTTGCTTCCTGAAACATTCCCAAAACTGCAGCAGGATGCTGGGGCAGGATTCCCTTCCCGTGACAACTCCTTCTCAGGAGTTATGGGAACATGATAACTTCTCAGCTCAAGAATAGTCAGAGATCTTATTCTTTATTATGAAGTCCATGACTTTACAGGGGATGGAAGTCAGGTTTACGGGTTCATAATCCCCATGAGCTCTTCTACAGTCTCTTGGGTTGTTGGGAATTGCCAGCTCACCAGTTATCAGGGGTAAAGACACTTTGTAAAGAGAGGTTACAAACACTGGCTGGCACTATCTAATTCAGCTATTTGAGCTAATGTTTCACACATATTTTCTTCACACTGATTTCACTCCTTTGACCCACGGGGCCCTGAGCAATGTACCCAGTGTGGGACTGTCTTCAACACTCTCAGCAATGCATTCATCAAAGTTCCAATGGGCTGTTCCGCTATGTTTTACTGTCTGTGATGTCCCATCTATCAGTAAGGTCCCTTTTACATTTTTCTACCAATTCCTTACCTTTCTTTAGATGTACCTAAGGAATATTTTTACTCTTGGTTTGAGTGCCTTTTGTGAGGTGTTTTCCAAATGCTTTTTTCAGCCCTCTTATTCTTCTGCTTACATTTCGGCCCACATATTTTATGCGCCTTGCCATTATTTTTATTTAGAAAAATAATTCTGTTTTTATTGGACACTCATCTTTTTCTTCTTTAGAGCCACCCTGACTTTTTGTTGACCATGTTGTACTTTATCACACTTTTTATTTTTTTTATTTTTGGCACATATTTCACCTAGGCTTCTAGCATTTCAGACTGTCGAGGGGGTTGATCTTGTTCTGTGTGACATATTTTTGACTAATTACTGCCTTTTAATTTCACTCGCTGTTTCTGAATGTAACATCTACATGCTGAATTAATTTGTTCTGCTGTTTCACCACAATGTTAAAATGATTTACAGTGTGGTTTCATCTATAAGCACCTCTCCCACTAATGACTCCCAGGTAAGACCCTGTACACCACTGAAGAGCAAATCCAGGCTGATGGCTTCCCTTGTGCATCCTAGGACTGGTTGTGATGTGAACCCATCTGTCATCACCATTGCCTCATGTAGGATCTCTACAGGTGTCCCACATTAGCAGAAAAAACAGAATTCATTAACAAAAAAAGAAAAATGGAAAACACACATTATTCCCTTCTTTGGTTTTGCTAATGAACCACATCTTCTTTGTTCACTGTTAGATTACAGAACTATACATCACAATGTCAGTTCATCAAGAAAAAAGAAAAAGCAAATATTCCCTCCAAAAATCTAAATACTCTCACCTGAGCATGCTTGTTTAAATCGGGCTCCTATGTCATTCAGCTGAATACATTGTTTACATCCAGAGCTGCCTTTTTTCATAATGAGGGTCCTTGAAAATGTTGTCATAATATTTTCCAGTGAAAAATAATTACTTGACTACATCTAAATTTCTGCTAAACAAGATTCTGAGCCAGAATTTTCATGATGGGGGAAGAATCTTTTCCCCACCAGCTCTAATGTTTACTTCATCACAGTCAGAGCCATCACTTAAGATTTCTCCCCAAGGCATCTTAAATAATGTCACAACACACTGCTCCATCTTTTAGCTCCAAAAATTCAAGACACACAAATGGCAGAGGCAGTGGCCTTTATGAATGCTAAGATTTGTTCCCCTATAAAACCTAGTTATTAACAGGTATTCTCAGAAAGATGTTATCACTACAGCATGCAATTACATGACTTTATGGTGATGGAAGACTAGTTTATAAGAGCATCTGGAAAATACAAGAGCAGATCAATTAGTTTGAAGATGTTTTTGATTAAAGCACTGAAGCTGGCATGATACTTCTCGAGCCTTTGAGTCTATTTTTCATAAATATCACAACACATTTTCTGACAGATTCTATTTCAGCTTGGCAATATCCTCCATAAATCTGTGCCCAGAATCCACTGTGCATCAAGATCTTGAAATCTGACATCAAGGACTGGGAAACCACAAGAGTTTAGACAGAAGAGAAGAACTACCAAATTACAAGAAGATCTCCAAACATGGGGTATCTCATGCTCCAAACAGTACCATTTATTTCTGCAGCATCTTTAGCTCTCATGTTCCTTACAGATGGTGTGGCAACAGTTTTAGTTCTTACATGGGATAAACTGTTTTCTGTGGTCTTGGATCTCTGCCCTAAAAGAAAATACATCAAATAACATGGTTGAGAAAGTCTGTTAATATTATTATTAAGTAAGTGAAAATGCATTATTTAGTTTCAAATAATGTCACTTAACATCTTAAATAGCTATTTGGTAGAGACAAAGCTACATTGTACAAAGAATAAACGCTTTTTTTGCCTCCTGTTGCATGTCTACTATGTGGAGGACAAATTCAAATTCTGTAAGAAAATGACATTTAAGCAAAAGGAAGGTTATGCTTAAAGAGACTATAATTGACTAATACAAGAAATTCTAAAATACCTATTAGCAAGAGAAAAGAAACTAAATCCTTCCTCTTTTAATTAATAAGAAAAAAAATCACATAAATATTTCTGCCAGAATTTCAAATTTTTCCATACCAAGGAAAATCAAAGGAAAAAATGCCTGTTTCTTTTTAAAGTTACTATTTTTCACTCTAGCACCTGAATTTAGCCCAGTGCCAGCTGGGGTAAAGGAGGCAGATGGAAGGAGCCAGAACAACACTTCACAGGTTTTTGGAAAATGTAGCACCTTTTTTGCCTTTTTTGTTGTTGTTTTTTCTTCAGCAGTTGCAATAGTTGTGAGGATTTCTGGTCTTAAAGCAGTCTAAACCCCTTATCTGCAGCAATTTTCTCTCACGTTCATGGCCCTGGGCTCTACCTTTGGAATGGAAGCTGAGCTGCCTCCAGCCAGAGCCAGCTTTGCAGCTCTGGGCACATGGAGACATCCTCTCTCCTGGAGCTGGTGAGGAAGGCGATAGAGATCTGGGAGGAAGAAATCTTGTCCACCTTATGTTCAGCTGTGGGAGCCGGGCAGATGCGAGGAGATGGCCAGCAGCTGGCTTGAGCTCCTGGCTACTCCAGTTCCCATTCTAGCACTCCCTGCACAGGACTCCTGATTAGTTAAATCCGAGTGCTTCAAGGTTAGCGTTGGCTCTAAACCAGGGAAAATAAATCAGAAATTTGATCATACGCTTTAACCTTCAGTTCATGGTTGTTATATGTCAGAGAAAGAAGAAGGTGCTGTCACTTTCAAGAGGAAACACAAGCAATGAATTAATCAAGCTTCTGTCTCACTATCTAGCTGTCACCTGGCATTTATAAATAAAGGAGAAGTTTGTTGTGCTATGTGATTTTTCCATGGGGGCTGGCCAACTGGTTGGTAGCAGTTCCAGCTGCAGAAGTGCCTTTTACTTGCCAGCCAGATTAGCTCCTTCCCAGCGCTCCTGGGCACCCACACAAGATTATCTGACTGAGACCTTGACTGCGTCAATGCACATATGAGCGATAGTCAGTGACGTGGTCAGACAGCCCCACCAAGCACCGGGGCTCTGGGCAGCTGGCAAGACCTTGCTCGGGCCAGCAAAGCTCCTCACCTGCCAGCTACAGGGCAAGAGGATGCTTTGTAACAATTCCTCTCCGGGAGGTGCCACTCAAAGCCGAGCACCAGTATGTCCACGCAGCTTGTTGGAAGGAGTCAGGCAGCACCACCACATGAAACCTTGTCATGTGGTGTTGTGCCTACAGTCGACAGTTTTGAGCTTTGGGACACTCTGAGCAGTTGCTAAGATGCCAGTTTTCCAAACTAATAAATTGCGGGGCTTTCTGGGTTGAGAAACAGAAGCTACTTCATCACAACGATCAGTGTCCTGGAAACCGCCCTGTCCCAACCTGGCCATGAAAAATTCACTAGTGAGATTCTGCCCTTGTGATAAACATGTTGACACTAGCATGGACTAAAGTTGGACCAGATGATCATTCTAGGTCCCTTCCAACTGAAATAGTTATCCTATTCTGTTCTGTTCTATTCTAATCTATTCTATTTCCATTATATTATTTCTGCTTTATCAAGCGATGAAAGGCCTGAAATGCACAACAATACAACCCAGCTATTTTTGATTCATTAGACATGCCTAAGAAGTAAAATTGAAGATCTCTATGGAAACAGTGGGATTCATCGTAGGAAATTCATTGGATGGGTCAGTCTTTTCAGGTGACTCAGTGTTAGATACCAGTTACTTCCCTGTCTACTTTTGTCTGGAGCAGATGGGCAAGCTGCCCAGGAAGAGCAACCACATCATTGTACAACCTGTTGTTCCCTGGTGCCCCGCAAGTCCACAAAGAGCAGGCAAAACCAGTCATTTTCATCAGCTACTGCAGTTCTGAGCCCTCTCCATCTTACTTTCACCTCCTGTTCTGCCACACAAGGGAAAAGCAGCAGGGTCTGCCCCAACAGTCCAAGGGCTTCTTCTCTGGTGGCCATCAGCAGGCCATCCCTGGAGTGAGATGACACACAAAATGGAGCAGGGGGCAGACTCAAACTGAGTCTGTTTGCAGGGAGGCACAAGTGGTTTCACCTGCAAGATACTTACTGATGCAGCCTGTTTGCTGGCAGGGAGGCAAACTGAGGTAATGCCCACCGGACCACATGGAGGAACACAACCGCCGCGACAGCAACACCTGAGAAGTCAGGGATGCCAGTCCCACACATCTCACCAAACAGCCTTCTGAGGATATTCACATGAGCAAGGTCCAACAGAGCCTGGAAAAGTTTTGACACAGAGAGTCATGACTGGAGGGTGGGTGGGCAGAGAAAATCAGTCCTCCACTCTCACTGACTTTCAACCTGACTCAGACACATGACTGTCCTTCACACTGTCTGAAAGCCTCCCTTTTCTAGTGCACTTGAAAATAACAGTTATTTAGTTTTGCTGAACTGTTCAGAGCTGATTATGCCTTCTTATCAAAAACAGAGAAACAAGTGGTGCACATTTTTATGGATACGCAGTGCAAAATACCATCAAACAGATGTAGGTGTAGAGATGCTATTTGCGAGATGCACCAGCTGGCTCTGCTGCCCCTCAAATGCAAGGTATCTTGCTGTCTTCATAAAGGTTAGGTATGTAATAGGTTGAAAGCAGAAATGTGATGTCTGAAGGCAAAAGCAGGCATCAAATTGTGGAGTGGATTCTGATACAGCATCTGAGTTAGGATTTTTAGAGAAGTGAGAAGGAAGGTTAATGGGCTTAAATATAGTTTAATTTTTTTTAAAAAGAGAAATGTATTGAGAGACTTCTCATACTATGACGAGTTTGGACAAATTTTCAAAACCAGAGATGTTGGAGTTTCAGAACATAGCTATGCATACAATTAGGAAAACTCATTTGCACTGTAGCAGTAATCACAATAGTACAGAATCCACTGCCCTGTAAGGGCATCTGTGTGTGCGCTGACTTGGCTAGCTTGCATGTTTGGCAGGTAAATATAGGGGGTCTATTATTTGAACACCAAAGGCAGTATTTCAACAATATATCTCTTCTTTCAGAGGCTAAGGTTCATTTTCAAAGGTGACCTAAACATCACCAAGGCTAACTAAGGCTGAGTTATAATGAGAGTCAAAATCTGAACAGTCTGTTTCACCTTTCAAAACAGGACTGAAGCACTTTCAAATATCCTCCTCCTAGTCTCCGTTGACACGCATTGTTTCTGCTGCTATATTCTGGGCAGAGTGAGACTTTTGTAAACATATGAGTCAGTCCCATAGTACTGAAAATGTGAGACTTGTCTTCTGCAAGGTAGTATACCCAAGGGTTGACTTATGCCCACACATCACACTCTGCGTTTCAATGGAAAGAGCAGAAGGATGCCAGTGTTCCTCCAATAAGTACTCCAGTAAAAGTAGGGCTTTAAGAATTAGTGCCTTGGTCATCAGTATAATTGGTGCATCCTGATACCTTTTGTATGGCAATGTAAATAACTGCAGGGGAAAAAAACATCCAAACACAGAACAACTGCCTCAGTGACTCCCTGCCTGGGTGATAGAACAACCAGTACTGAGAAATAAAAATGTGACTGATGATGATCCAAGGCATATTATAAATATAGATTGCAATGGTGGGGGCAGAGAGGGGGCACTTCAAAGAACACCTCTTAAATAGTTGCAAATTGTAAAGTCGATTTGTAAAATAAATCCTGTGTACAGCTATACATCTGTCAAGCTGGAGTGAGAGGAAAATGCGGCATGCAACTCTGAGCTTAATGCTGCAGCCACAGTGGAGCCGTCCAGGAGGGGCCTGGGCACCACACACTGCAGACGAACAAGAAAACATCAGCAAGGGCAGGTCAGAGCTGTGAAACAAGGGATGCCAGCAGTAAGTTCCCAGGAACTTCAAGTAATTTATCTCAGCTCAATGACAGGTTTATTCATTTATAATGCGTTAGGAAAAAATGTGGTGCTTGCAAAATAATCAAAAAAATTCCTTTGTCTCTTTTTATGTCTTGCATATACATAACTTCCCTGTGCAGCTTTCAGAAAATAACCAAGACAGACATTTTATCTGAGGAACACACATTTTCTTGTGTTTGGAGGTATGTCAGGCTTCCATTTATCATCATATAAGCAGCACTGAAATGCCACTGCTTTCAGATGAGGATCTCTCATCTCTGCCAGGTGGCAATTTAAAAAACATTAAAAACAGACAGGTCTCATCACCAGTGAATATTGGACCAATATATTGTTCAATATGTTGGCTCCTTTAAGGGTTTTTTTCTTATTTGTATTTCAGGTTTTACACTTATAGTAATCATTTCAATCAAAGCACTTTTTATTTATCAGACACAAGCAGATCTTCACAACTAATATATCACAGAATCACTCAAGAGTTGAGGTTGGCAAATACCTCTTGAAATCATCTTGTCAAACTCTCCAGCTCAAGCAGGGCCAGCTACAGCCGTTTTCCCAGGACTGTCCACTTGGGGTTTGGATAGCTCCAAGGATGAAGGTTCCATAACCTCTTTGGGCAGCCACGTGCCAATTTGACAACCCTCAAAGGAAAGAACTGTTTTCATGCATTCAGATTAAATTTTCCTTTTTATTCCTAATTTGCACTCAGTGCATCTTGTCAAGAAGAGCCTGAGAAGAGAGAAGTGTCTGGCTCACTGGTTTCTCCTATCAGATATTTATGACCTTCTTGAGCCTTTTCTTCTCTTCATTGAACGGTCCCAACTCTGTCAGGCTTTCATCACAGAAGAAATGCTCCTGTCTCTTCATCACCTTCATGGCCCTGTTCTGGACCCAGTCCAGTATATCCACGTCTCTGTATTAAGGATCCCAGAACTGGACTTGGCACTCCTGATGTGTCCTAATCCATGCTGAGCAGAAGGGAAGGGTCCCTTCCCCTTACCTGCTGGCAGCACTCCTGCCAGCACAGGAGGCCTCTGCCACAGTGGTGCATTGCTGGGCCATGCTCAGCCTGCTGATGACCAGGACGCCCAGATCCTTCTCTGTAGAGCTGCTTTCCAGCTGCTCAGCTCCCAGTCCGTGCCAGGGCACGGGATTGTTCCTCCTCAGGTGCAAGATTTGGCATTTCCCCTTGTTGAGCTTCACAAGGTTCCTCTCTACTCAGTTCTTCAGCCTGTTGTGGTCCCTCTGGATAGCATAAATATCTGGTGTACATTCGCTCTCCTAAAGTCTTTGGAAACCTCTTTCAATCACCATGGTGGCACTACTGTGCCATAAGGAAATTTAAATCTGGACCTGTTGCCATCCTGCTACCAGTGGACATACCACACATATCCCCAGAAAGAAAGAGAGAGGGCTGCACTTTCAGGAAGTAGTGTCTGTCCCACTCCTCAGACATGGACTGAAATTTATTGTCCTGGCTTGTTAGTTGAGGAAATGTTTGATTTTGATTTGAAATATTTCAGGGTTTTCTATTTCTCCCAAAAGGCACAATTTTCTGTAGCAACAAAACCTTTTTGCCCCAAATCAACTGTATCACAATAGCTAATCTGATAACAGAGAGATTCTACACGGCAGGAATGCTCTGAGATCAGAAGGAAAATACATCAATACCAGTGGGGCCACCAGCAATGACTAAACTGCATTTATTGTTTTACTCTTCACGCCCTCAATGCCAAGAGCCAGACAGCAGGCTACAATGACTCCATACAGTGTTTTCTTCTGTGCTGTGCTCAAACTACTGAAATCCCATTCACTCCCTCTGATACTCCCACTCATCTCACGCACAGGTTGAGCGATGCTTTGTGACTGGTGGCAGCCAAGAAGATACCTGTTCTCCCCCATCCATTAGGCTCTAGGGGTAGGGAGAGACATGGGCAATTCTCTGCCATGGGGCAAAAAGCAAAGATCTACAAGAACAGGCATAAATTACGCTTATCACCACTTCCCTACTCTCTGGAAAAGGCATGCAGGCCCTTCTGTACAGCACTTTTAATATATGCATTATTAATAGAAAGCTAGTGCACAGTAATAGCACTTTCCGCTACAACTGCTGTCTGCAGAGGGATGAAAGAAGGCCACCAGAGAACCACTAGCTCTGGATGAGAGGCATGAGTGATTATTATAAACTCATGAATAATTCTGGTTGACATTTGAAAATTGCACTTGTACACACTCCTCTCCCAGCACAGCATTTTCAAAATGCACAGACTCCCTGAGAATCCATGTTCAGATGATTTTGCTACTGCTTTTATTTAAAAGATATGTAGACAGGTACTTAGTGACATGGTTTATTGGTGGAGTTAGCAGTGTTAGGTTTGAAGGACTGAGTATTTTCCAACCTAAGTAACTCTAAAACCACAGTAACTCTAAAATCACAGCGAAAAAGGTAACTTTTCCATATAGCAGTACACCTAAACCTTCTGCCTATACAAGCCTACAACAACAAAATCACAAGTTTCTTCCCTGAATCTGCGTGCTTCCAGACAAACCCAAGAAGAGCAGGGCACAGATGTACTGAAAGGACAAGGGAGTTTCCCTTACATTATTTCTACTTATTGTAGAAATTTGTTATTTCTGTTATTGTTATTTCAATGACAGTTTAATCCATAGGAGTTTAAAGAGCAGCTTTTATCCTACCTCAGAAAATTCTCAGATACCAAAGCAAGCACTCTGAAATAGCAGTATTATTTAAGTGCTGTGCTTCACCAAGGAAAAGCTGACCCAAAGTAGGTGTGACAATAGCAAGGGAGCTGCTCAACTATCTCAGCAAGCCCTGTCCACGCTGGGAAGCTGAGGCACAGAGAGAAACCTGCCCCATAAAAAGCTGGAAATAGTTCCTGCTTTTGGCTCACACATACCCACGACTCACTTCTTCCAGACCAGGCTTTTTCTGTACAGACTGGCACTACAGCTTTCAGCTCTTCCCTTTGCTCTGCATCACCTATTGTTTCTGTCTGTGGAGACAGAACCACAAAGGCTGTTGTAACATGCAATCATGTTGCTGGTTTGGGATGTGATTTACCAGAAATCATGAAGTTCCCTCTCCCTCCTGTACCACCTAAATCATGTTTCCACCATCTAGCTGCAAGGGCAGGGTGCTGCAAAATGAACACTGAATTTAAGCTGTGATTGACACTTATGGGAGTATCCCCCAGAGAAACTCTCTCTGAATCTGACTGTAGAAAAGCAAAGATTATTGACTCACCAAGATCAAGACTGTAAAAGGGAGCTCATGGCTTGTGTCATTTGACTCAAGTAGTCATTTGACTATTTTTGGGTTTGGGTCATTAACTGAAAGAGATGAAAAATTACCCAGTTCCCAAACCAACAGCTGTGCATCAGCCTTTCAGTCAAAGTGAATTGGCAAAAAACTATTCTGATTTGAGTTTTTAGGTCAGGCTGTACCAGAACTTCATAAACTGCTCACACGTGCTGAATTTTTTATAGTGATATTTTCAAGAGAATGGTCATTAGGTTGAACAGTGTTTATTCTGGCAGATACTACTGTTTCCATGGCATGCAAGAAACGAGAAATTTTTTTTTAAGTATAAGGAAGATAAGGTCATGGTAACAGTCCCCCACCTGCTCATCACATGGCCCCTTCCTCCCCTCATCACTCACATTCAGAGCACTCCCCACTGTATTAGCAATTCTTGATTTCTGGGAAGCATTTTCTTTGCAGAGGAATATTTATTTATTTATTGACCCATTCAAAGCTTTAGGCATATACAAAGCTTAGTCTCTTAACATTTTGTCAACTACAAGTGGAGGGAAAAATTCCAGGAGTTAATTGTTAGTTATAATGATGCCAAACTCTGCCCTCATAGGATACCCTTTGCCACTCATGACGGCAATGGGCAGCGCTCCCGTTTATCTGATGGCAGAGTGAGCTTCTCCCAGGCTTGCTGTTTTGTCAATAGGGAAAGCAGCTGGCAACCTTGCTTTCCTGAGGAAAAGAAGAGCAAACATCCTTCCTCAAACCTGTCTTGTGGGAAGGCACGTAATGCAACAATGTGTTGCGTTTGTTTGTTTGCTAGTTTTCATTTGCACATTGAGTCCTAATTTGTGTGACAACTGTTCAGGCTCAGATCTGTTTTGCAAATCATTGTGCATTGAGCAGCAGTGGCAGATTTCTCTCAGCCGTTTTTGTTGAGCATAGTTGAATGCAAAACAGTGTGGTTTGGAAAGAAAAGGCGAAACGAGAGGACCATTTTGAGCCGCAAGTCCCTCAGCAGCCAATCCCTGTGCAAAGAGTAATTCTCCCAAAGTGCCTGGTTTATGGCTGCACCAACCTAAA
This sequence comes from Picathartes gymnocephalus, assembly GCA_013390045.1. Lineage (NCBI taxonomy): Eukaryota > Metazoa > Chordata > Aves > Passeriformes > Picathartidae > Picathartes > Picathartes gymnocephalus. Next base: position 173,878 of record WEKY01039596.1, read on the forward strand.
AAGGTGAGGAAACCAACTGTCATGGTGGTATAAAGTATTCCCTGCAGACACGATCCTAGCACGCCAAACCCACCGACAGGCCAGTATTAGCATCCGGAGCAGGAGCCACTCCCAGCACCCAAAGCCAGGGCCCCTATGGGACCCGAGCACCACCCAGGGCCACGTAACATCCCGCAGCCTGTAAACGAGCAGCCCCCACGCCAGCCCCAGGCACAGACCAGCTCCTCTCATCATGCCCAAATACCGTATCATGAAGTGCAGTGTGTAGGAAAAAAAAATGTTCCTCCTTGTCTTTATTTTTCTTCACACTTTTTTGGAGGCTTCCTGCTTCAGAAAATCATGACCAAGTCTGATGCCATCTTGAGATATAACAGGGATGCTTTCATGATACCACAGCTGCAGGATACAGGGACCAGCAGACACAGCCCCTCTGAAACAATGATCTCAGGACAAATAACAGTCTTGTTCTTCAAAGTCTTTTGGTTGTAGCTAGGATTTCCTTGGGTTCAATTCCTAGAACAGTAAGAATCTCTCCCCAAATACATACAGCCAACAGAAACTGAGGGAGGCCATGTTTCCAGTGAAAACACTTTAAAGGTCTTGCAATCAGTGAGGAAATAGCTGTTCAAATGCCCCCCACACCAATCTGGGCACTGAATTGTGGTGCCTTGATATTCCCTTATTCCTCCAAGGTGAGGATGAGGGCTGCTATGGAAAAATCAGGAAATAAAGGGTCTTTCCAAGGACAGCAAGTATACAATATCATTAGAGCCCTCATAATATCAGAGGTCCTGCATCCTTTCTCTTGCATTTCTTTCACTGTTTGCAAGCAACTGTAGATGTCATCAAAATAAAATGGTAAGAACAGCCTCACATCCTCCAGCTTCCATGGGGAGGACACCCTCTTCGAAGCCACAGCTTCTGTGGTCAGTGCTTGATTTGCATTATTGAACAGCCTCAGTGTCTGCCAGCCAAGGCACTGCCCTGCTGCAGTGCCAAGCTGCTTCATCTGCACCGAGCATCTCCAGATTTACATAATAAATGAGACATACCAAAGCATAATATATTTATGCTATATCTCAAGCCACCTGCGCATTATCATTCCAGTAACCTCTCCAGCAGGAAATGAATTCCACATCTTCACAGAGCAAAAATACAAAAATTAATTGTTAAGCTATAAATGGATCATTGGGAACCAAAATGTGTGGAGGATTGTTCAGACAAAATTAAACCTCTTATCTCTGGAGAAAAGAGATTTATCATTTCAGTATTTTTGAGTCAGGTCTAGGGATTTATTAGTGATTGCTTCTTGATCAAGTACCTGCAAAAAAAGTGTATTCCAATGTGTGTGAGTGTACAACTGCAAGTCAACCAAGATAATATCTTGAGCTATAGTGGGGTTCACGCATATAGATGCATAATTGTGTGTATATGTGTGTGTATAAGTACGCAAAGCAGTGCCTACAAGTCACCTGCAGTGATGAAAAATTAAGTCAGAAATATGGTCATGGGAATGTTGAACTCACAGAAGAAGACAGCTATTCTGTCTTCACTTCCTCTTCCTTTTGAAATGTCAGGAGTGGCCTACCTTGATCTCTGTATATTATACACTCACTTTTTGAATGTCACACAAGAGGAATAACCGCCACATCAATATTGATATTAATATTAATATTAATATTGTCCTTCTTGAGCCAGCCCAGGCAGCAAAGGAGTACAGTGTTAGTATAGGGAGCACATTAACCCACCAGCTTGTTAATTCCAGAGCTCGGCTTCAAAGCCAAAGTCAAAGGCTACGCTGTGCTGGGCATTGCTCTCTGGCTGATTCCCTGCAGAAATGACCCTGCTCCAGCAGTGCTCCAAGCCCATCCCCAGGGTGGGCACATATCCAGCAGCTGCCTGTGACCCATCCAAGCCCATCTGTGTCCAGGTCAGCAGCTGGGCAGCATCGTGAAAGCACCACCAGCACATCTCCATCTCTGCTCTATGATCCTGCTGCCTCACTCAGTTGGAGGGTTGTCAAAAAGCCAGAGAAGGCAAGAGGATTTTCTGTGCTCTTGATCAAAGTTTATAAATCACCTGTCAATAGAGTCCATCCCTTGCCAAGCAAATTGTGCTTGGATGAATAAAAAACAGATCTTCACCCTAGTGCAAAAGAATTATCCCTGCTATTACTTCTGAATTTGAGATTAAAATATAGCAATAGCATGACAGCCAAGCAAACCAATGATACTGCAGTCCCTCTTTTCTGGTCAGGTCTTCCCTTATTTTTTAAGTGATCACATTTTCTTATTTAATCCTATGTATTGCCAAAAGGTTTTTCCCCTTACAGTCACCAGCATCTGGGTTTACAGGAAAATGGATAACAGTGGTTATGGACAGCCAAATTAATGAAACACAATCTATTCCTCCAATGCCTGTCATTAATAGAGGTCCAGCTCTGCTGCAGCCCTATGAACTCCACATGGTGAGGAAAGCTGAAGTGGAGTAAACAAGAGGAAGGACTGCCATCCAATCCACATCCACCTTTCCATTTATTACATAACCACCAAACACCAAAGCACAAAATGGAGACTTAGGGCATGCAGAGCCAGCATTGGACTCAAATATTTGATATACACCACAATATTAGTGAAAACAGGATGATTTCTGCTCCTTCCCCCAAAACAACCATGTTAGAAATCCCACGTGCCCTACTATCACACTAAGAGGATTCCTACCTCAGACACATTTAAATGTGGAACTAACTAGAATTTACAAAGTCTGCAGTCACTTTGTCCTTGTCTTGTCTATGGAGCAAAGATTCAATTCCCCTCTTCAGTCTCCATCCCCAGCTTGGTTTTGGATGGCGACTTCTCCCAGTGTGGCCTGTGCCTCCGTGTATCTATCCATGCCCAGTCTGCAAGCTCTGTGCCACACAGCACCAGGCATGCTCTTGGTGCTTAATGAATGCTAATTAATGGGACGTGTGGAATGGCACAGAGATTAAAATTAAGCATTTTCTCTCACTGAAGAATGATTAATTTCTTGTACAGATGTGAGTGTTGTGCTTTGTTAGCAGGACATTGTGGCAGATAGGCACACACACAAACAGCACCCCATTGGAATATTAATTAGTGCTTCTGTATGCAATTTATTAAAAAGACAGTTTTCCAAATTCCACAAGACTAATGCTACAATTAAAACACTTGAAAAACTCTCACTGTAATTTCCATAGCCAAATGCTCATCCATGCCTACACACTCAGAGAAAAGAGAGCTGGAGATAAATTCACTTAAGAACACTTAGATCTTTAGCCGAGAAGAGCCGAAGTGGGAGAACAAATGGAGGATTCATCTCCAAATCCTGGAATACGCTGTGCCCAGTGGGAGTCTGCGTCAATCAATCAACTGTGTTTTCACATTTTTCGTATTTGGCTCCTGAAGGTGCAGGGTGGCAGCTGGTAGGATGTTCTAGCATCACACTGAGGTCAACTCCCAGTAGCACCCAAGTCAGGCCCTGAAGCACGCACAGGAATCCCACCACGTCCTGTTTGCTCTCTGATTAAAATCTAGTTCTCAGTAAAACTCTGACTGCCTTCCCTCCTCTGACTGTGTTGACTGACAAAACTGCCACAAGGAGATGATGGTCACTCCTGGCACTGGAGCTTTTTCATTAAGTAGACCTACTGCTCAAGTGACCATCTTCTTTTGCTGGCCACAGGCTGCAGGGCAACTGTACTGCTGCTCTGGCAGCCTGTCCAAAGCAGCAGAAGAGATGTGACACCTCCAGGCTGCCCAGACACACTCCAAAGAGGACACACACATAGCTACCACCTCCACGTGAAAGAGAGAGAGAGACATCCCTCCCCAAACAGCCCACACTCAAAGCGGGCAACAGCAGAAAGCAACAACCCCAGGCCACACAGCGCTCCATGCTCAAAGAGGTATCATCCAGATGGATTTAAACAGGTTCATGAGATGGGTTAACACAGAGTCCTCAGCTCAATTTAGCTGCGAACACCTTGGGTATAAAAATTCCCGTTTTATTTAAAGGAGGATCGGCCTGCCTGGCACAGCAGTACCATATCCTGATGGGACTACCCCAGCAGAGACCCACCACTGCTCCAGCAACCAACCTCAGGAGCAGCTGTAGCCTTGGCTGCAGGAGGAGGGATGATGGGATGAGAGAAGTGCTGGCAGGGATGTGCGATCAGGGAAGATGTGCATATTTTATCTGCCATTGTTAAACTACATGGAAAATGGTGTAAAGAAATATTCTGAGGTTTCTCTGAAAGAGTTCTATCTTGATATGTTCCATGGAAAAAAGTTTCTGAATAATTTAAAATCAAAATTTGTTGTCTTCCTTCATGTCCAACTGTTCTTTTCTCTTCCCATTGCACTGACAGTAGAAAAGAGCACAACAGGGCAGGGTGGAATATATTTTTCACCTTATTAGGTGAAGCTGCTTGACATCCATGGCACAATTTGACATCCCACTGAAATGTTGCATTTCAAGACATTTGTCTGATGTTTCCACCAGAAACATTTTTAGCTTTTCTCTTCTGCAAAACATTTCAAAATTCCAGCTTTTCACCCCAATTAAGGACAGAGACAAACTTCATGATGCTGGAATGTCTCACAGTACTTATCATTTCAGTGGGCTGCAGTTCAGCTGATGGGTGTGTGTAACACCAACCTCTAACTCCACCCTGTCTATAATTGGAGAATTTCAAAGATAGGTTCAAGTACAAAAAACAAACATGACTGCTGGCAACTGAGCACGGTTTTCTCTGGGGCTGTGAATCACATGTGATGCTACTAGAAATGAAGGATATAATGTATATCAGAACCAAAACTCCAACCTTACAAAAAAAGGGCTATGTATTCAATATTCACCTTGCTCTAGACATCACAAACTATTTCCAAGCACATTGGTCATATGCCTTTCTCTAATCCATTTCAAGGCATACTACTCAGTCAATGCTTGTTCTGCATTAATAGGTATTTAATGGCTTTTTTTCTCAGTTTAAAATTGACCCAAGATCTTCAATATCTTGACAGGTTACTTGAAATGACTGTTCAAGTCAGCTTACATTTGTCACATATTTAAGTCACAAGTATTGAGTTTGTCAGGTGAATTGCCAGTATTGGACTTGTCAGCTGAATTTTTTCAAATTGATATCAGAGAAAACCAAATTGTTATTGACACACCACAGGAAACATCCTGCTCTCTGGATACAAAAAGTGAAAGGTTACCACAAGGAGCATCTGGGGAACTGAGAGTATAAAGAAAAGAATGGGTTGTCATGAAGTCAGCAGGCAGTCCTGAGGAAAAAGAAAACAATCTGTTTCTGCTTTTTGATGTTCTACCAAAAATTTCCTTGGCTGAACTTTTGTTAGCCAAGCTCAGTAGGGCTCCCAGCTTTCTTTGGTCCCACCCAATTTTTTATTTCTCTTGGAAGACTTTTAATTCTGGACCTCAAGTCTGTGCTCCTTAGGCATACTTGGTTTTGCATCTATTCAGCCTAATTGTTGAAGATGAAAGATGGTTGACAGCAGTCATTTAACTGTAGTCAAAGTCTGTAAAAAAAGAGTATAAATATTTAATTGTTAGACGAATAAGTAAAGCACACATTATTGTGTTTATTGTACATTTAAAATACAAAACCAACATATTATCCAGAGATAAAAAGTGGTAAGAAGGGAGCTGAACTTCATTCACTACTTTTCATGCAAAATTATTGGGTGTAAGGCTTGTATACGCTTTTGTGCTCAGCTGGGCATTCATTTTTCAAGCTGCCTCTTTGAAGGACGGATGGCCACAAAGAAGATGTGCAAAGCAATGTCAGAGTGTGTGCAATAATTTTTAAATGACATGGTGTCACAGGGAATCATCTCTAATAACAAAGGCTCCATGCAGGGTGATGACAGTCCTGAGGAGGATACTGTGATACTGAGCCTGTCATGAGCAATACAGCTTCAGGTTTCTTTCTATCCCTTTTTCCTGACAGTCACTTAACTGAAAGCACCACCTGATGAAAACTGGCAGCAGTGTCCTAGGGAGAGCAGGATGATGACATAAATTCAACAACCAGGGATCTTCTCCCAGAGATCAAAGGAAAACCTGAAAGAGTTTCACACACACAGCTGTTTGGGTCAAGATTAGTCATTAGGCTTTCTCTTTGACTTGGACTTTGAAAAGTATATCCTTGCTGTTCTTTCAGCACAGCCAGTCAAAAGAAAAGAACTAACTTTTAGCTGTGGTAAACCTTTTAGCTGTGCCAGGTATGGCACCCCTCTCTGTAACCTTGATCAAGATCCTTTTGGAGCTCTGTTCCACCCCCACCAGTGGAGACCAGGAGTCCATACAAGTCAATAAATTAATCCTGGAACACAATGGCTGAGTCAGACGTGTACATTTTGTTATTGATATTGACTGCAGAAAACCTAAAGGTATTAAGTAATAATTTCCAGGATGCCTTGGCAGCAATCCCTTGAGCAGCTGCCAGCCGCTGCTCGCCACAGGGCCATCTCCATGCCAAGGTGGCACTGAACCGCTTCTGCTCAGCCTGAGCACCTCGGGACCAAAGGAAAGTGTCAACTTTACGTACCTGGCTCTCTCCTACTGCTCCCCAGGCTTCAGAGGTGACCTGGGCACGAGAGATAATGTCCCCATGAAAAGGCAGAGTGAGGGGCGAGTGCCTCAGCCACCAGCACAAAACCAGCCCTCGCTCCTCCACTTCTGAGCTAAAGCCTCACCAGCTTATTATTGTAATTGCCTTTCCAGAAGACTCAGTTCCATGGTGCAGCAATGCCCAGCTGTATGGAAGGATGCCACAGATGGAGCCCATGGGTGTGTGGCTGGACTGAATTCCCCAGGGAGGGATTATGGCTGACGTGTTTGACGAGGAGATTTATTCATGCACGGGATGCAGTCAGTCTCCTCATCTTCCATCTATTTTCTTGTAATTACAAGGACATATGGTTGTGCTTCATAATTAATTTCCACAAATTAGGAGCATTCAGAGAAGGCTGCTTAGGGTCTTATGTGAGTTTGTCTTCACATTAGTTTACATAAAAATATTTGTAAGTTGGTTGTTTCAGCTGCAACAAGAAGATGTGATACCTTCAAAACCCATTGCCACTGGGGACCTCAGGGCCCTTGGTGAATCTAAACAAAATTAAATTCCCAACACTGTTCCATGGCCAGACAATAATTTTTCTACAACTGGGGAGACTGAGACACAAAAAGTGAGTGTTTAAATTCAGCCTTGTAATAGGAACTGCAGTTTCACTACGCTCTGCTGCCCGGGGTGCCAAGGCTGCGCCGGTCGAAGGCAATCTCTCTGGGGACCTTCTCTGATCCCCAGAGCCCTCTCGCAGCCACAGCGAGCAGAGCCGAGAGCAGCGTGAAGAGCAGGTGAGCACCGCGAGGAGAAGCCAAGCGGGGAGGACTCAGCAGCTCTGCAGACCAACTGAGATTTAGTCAGCGGATGGGGAGAGACTGAGTCAGGCCACCGGGAGTTTTACATAGAAGGACCGAACCTCCTAAGCTCTGCTCCAGGAGACCCCGAAACCCAGGTGACAGGGGGTTTCATACCCCCATGACCCCAGGGGTGGGGACACGAACAGAACCAATTGGGAAAGCCCAAGGGTGTGGTCCCGGGGTGAGGGACAGGCTACACAGCAAACGGGAGAACAGGGGAGTGGGGTTACACCTGTGGGGGCCAATGCACAGCCAAATGACAGAGACCTTTCCAGAACTTGGGGCAGGGGTGAAAGGAGAATGACAGGGGAGAGGGAGGGGTTCTCTTGCTCGATCAGGGGAGGGGACAGATAATTGACAGGGAGAGCATACAGGGTCCGAACAGGGGTACATGGAACAAACCAAAATACAATGAACCAATAAAAACTGCTGCATCACTGCAGCAGGGAAAATTTAGGTCAAAATGTTTTTATCAAAAGAGGAGAAGAATCCACAGGAATGATAATAAGATCAATGCTTCAATTCATATTTTTAGAATTCCCCTTTTTAAATGGCGAAGATACTTTTCCTACTAACATATTACCAAGTCATAATAGCATCAGACTTTTTACTACAAAGGAGTACTTTATGCATAGCTGTAACTACTTGGATTTAAAGAGGATCAGTGCATAGACCTTCCCAAGTATCAGAAATCCTGGCAAAGCTTACAGATGTCTTAGGCCATGAAGATTTACTTTGGCTTTGGTTTGCTTTTACTTCAAGTATATGCCATTAAGAGATACTAATGATTCAGTATTTGACACATAGAAATAAATCTGAAAATAATAAGAAGGAATTAAGAGGTCCTGACATTTCCCTGAATACCCAGAAGAATTCCTGGAAAATGAAGCAGTGGAATAATTCCCCAGGTAAGCAGTCTCCCATTAACTTCCAAATTTAATTACAGCCTTGGATGTATGACTGGAAAAACAAAGAGCAGTGAAAAAATGCTGCCCTGTCAATAATTTTTTTTCTATTTCAGCCTTGCCTCAGTATTAGATAAGTTTCTCCCTTTTTTGATAGAGGGAGTGAGTAAAAGACCTCTAGATACATTGCTACTTTTCAGTGGCTCCCCACAAATCTCTTCAAACAGAATATTCTGCTTTCACAGCGTAGAATTCAATACACTCTGAATAGACATTAAATTAAATTGTCCTGCAGAAAAATAATAATAAAAAAAGATCTGCTCCAGGTAACTAACAAAACCTTGTTTAATGACTGTAGAATACAAAAGAAATTCCAGATATTTGAAGATGCAGGGTTTTTCCCTCCCCAAACAGCCATTCGTCCACTACTGTTAGCAGTCAAAGAAATTGTTCAGGAGAAACACAAAGACTCTAGGAAGGCATTTAAATAAATATGTAAAGCAGATTGCCTTATTCTATTCAGTTATTTAGAGCGAAAACACAGTGAATTTTGTTTGGCATTTTCTGATGATTGTCCTTGTTAATAATTGCACTTAATATTCTCTGACTGTAGAATCATGGAAAAATTCAAGCTGGAAGGGACTGCTAGAGGTTCTCAGTCCAATCTCCCACTCAAAACAGGCCTAATTTCAAAGCCCTTCAAATTTCAGGTTTTATTGATCTGTATATCAGCTCTGGACCTGTAACATTTAGAGCAGAACCACAGTGGCCGAAGATGCCACTTTGGGGCAACCTCCTCCACGACCCCATCTGAAGGTAGCCTGAATAAACCTATGCCTGAATAAAGCCTATGTATGAATTTTGCTCTTCCCAAGGCTTTCTCTGGTGGGATCTCCCAAGTGATGCTCTACATGGACGCAGTCTGAGGCTGCCCAACCCTGGCACTGCTGGATGCCCATGGAGCACATGAAGGGCACAGAGGGTGCATGGCAGCCCAAGCCATCTCCAGCTGCCCTGAACTCAAGTCACCCAAGACCGTGCTGAGCCCAGCACACAGCCAAGGTAAGGCAGCAGCGAGCTGGGGGACCTGACCTCCGTGTGTGCCTGCTCCCAGACCTGTTTTTCAGCCCTCCACAGGCTCACAGCAATAGAACAAGCACTGAGGCTCCTCAAGGCAGAACTTTGCCCTCTCTGACTCGTGAATTACATCCAGACCTATTAAATCCAAATTATTTTTCTTAATACTATGGTGGAGTGAAACAATCCAGGCAGTACCACACAGAGGCGAGACTAACAGTGTCAGATCTCCCAGTCTCCAGTGGGATTTATCAGGGCCATTTTTGACAGTCTTTGAGCCCAGCAGCCAAACCAACTGCACTCCCCCAGCACACACAGAAACACATTTTTGCAAGCAGTGAATACCTTATAAGCCAAGCACTCCCTGCACTTGCAGCAGAAAGGGATTATTCAGAAAGTGGCTACTTGGAAAACGGCATAATAGAAATTTAATTCTGCTGATTTAAGGATTGCAAAGATCTTTTGCCCAAGGAGAAAAATAACATCAGAGAGCAAAAGCATGAGCAACTGGGTGTGATGGCTATGCACACCCTTGCCTTTGCTCCAACAGATGTGACTTGGAAATGTCCCACACCTGTCCTCCTGCAGCAGCTCTCTCCTGACTCCCAACAGCTCCATGCAGGTAAGCAAACACGGAGGAAATAACGACAAGATGGAAAAGTGAGGGAGAGAGGATCCCACGTTATGTAACACTGCATTTAAAGGATTAATTGGGACAGCCTGATAAGGATGAATTGAATGTGTGAGAGCTACAGTTTTTTTAATTGAGCATCTTTTCTCCAGGGAAGAGAGCTAAGTTTAAACCATCTGTTCAATTTCAGTGTCATTTGCCAAGGAAAGGATAAAATATTTTAAGATTAAATCAAAATCTGAGAATCAAGGCAGGAGCCTAGAAATAAAGGATTTTGGGGTTTGTTTTACACGTAGTAATATGAAGTTCAAAGTTGGTGTATTTTAAATACCATTTCTCCCTCCTGCATGCACATACACACATGCACATATGCTCATCGACAGCCAAGTGAAACACTGAGACACAAGGCACTCCGCAGCATCTGAGTGAGCCAAAGGCCAGTGTGCAGCAAGGGACCAGAAGAAAAAAAAAAAGAAAAAAGAAACTGAGACAGGGTGAAGGATCCTCTCACAGGTGCCTCAGGGGAAGAGTGAACATGGCAGCATTGACCCCACAAAGTCATTTTCCAGGAGGCTAAGAGCGTTTCTAAAGTCAGATAAAGGATCTGAACTACAGCTGCTGATCACAAGGCAACTGAAGAAATACAGGATTTCAGACAATGGCTCATACAAAGCAATCCTTCACCACCCCAAAGGTTCTGCATGCCCCACGGTGCCCACCCACCCCTCATGTCCAGGTGTTGACCGAGGTAGGAGAGAGGTGAGAGCACAAAACAGAACTACTGTGCCAGCAAGTCCCTGAGCATCTGCTGGGGAAAGCCAGGTGGCCAGAGTTCATGCTTCCCTTCCTGTTCAGGGCACACTAGAAAGATTTTCCCTTTCCCATCTTACAGCTGAAAAGTATCCAGCAGTCAGGACTGGAAATAGGCCTGCTTGGAGTGGAGAAAGGTTTGTCTGGAAAGTCAGTTAGCTCTCCTTACAAACACAGCACACTTCACTTGACCACAGTAGTTCATGCTGTGCCCATTGCTGAATGAGGCTGGCGAGAGCTTGGTCATGATTCAATTTTAGATTAAGAAGCCTAAATTTCAGATGCTTACATTTACACTGAGTGTATAACTCCCATCATAGTCCATGGTGGTTTAGGGATCATTTTATTTCTCTAACCAAATGCTGTAGCATTTGTCTAGTCTGTCACTGGGAGCTCATTTTAATGGCAATGAAGTGAAACAGGCACTTTCATCTCAGCAGGTGTCTCAGACATGATGTTAGATGCTGGATATAAAACTTCACTAACTCTGGGCCAAAAAAAATAATATCCTAGCTGATCACTGCTGCAAAATGATAACAGATTTTTTTGAGGTGTCATTTAATCAGGTTTTAAGACATAGATGTTATTTTTGTAGGGCAGCCAGCTCCTTAACCTCATTTACAGATTTTTTTTTAATTTCTGGTTTTACCTTCCCTCAACAAGTGCTGCATTTCCTAATGTCCAGCTAATGACATCCATCAGCTTGCCTTTCACCCTTATTAAATATTGTTTTGTTTACAGAACTTTTCACACCATCTCTTAACCAGAACTATTTTGTAACCAGTCATTTTTATCAATGAGCAAAATACCATTTTTCTTCAAGTATTCAAATAATCTTTTCACATTATTAATTTTTCTTCCTTGAAAAACAGCCACTCATCAAGTACCCAAATTATGCAATCACTTGTGGAACTTACCTTGTGCTTGAACAAAATGTGTCTAACTGGAGGGTCATCTCTTGCACCCAGGAAAAAAAACTCACTATCTGTCCAGTGGTTTCTATACCCTTGAAACAACTCTGATATTGGCCTTTTCCACAGGACAAATAAAAGGTTGACCTTCCACTGTGGAAGGAGGAATTCTAACTTATAAAACTGTACTGTGAAATTTTATAATGCTTTGTAATTTTTGGGACTGCCAGGGCTATTTTATTATGAGCAGCAGAAGTTCTTGAGCATCTTGACTGGAATGGCGAGGCATTAGAGAGTAGAGTAACCAAATTCTTAGCATATCCATTAGCATTTATTTCTTGGTGAAGAAAAGACATTTGCAAATATAAGAATTTTAAATGTGAGAGTATCTAATGTTTTTCATTCCTTATGAAAAAAGTAGGTATTATTTTGTATGCAGGAAAAAATTCTTTCTGATAAAGAAGTTCTTTAAGCACTGAATTTTTTTCCCCTTTTGACAATATTATTTATTTCCAACCTGACTTTCAATTTAATGAAGAAAACTAAAGCTGCATTTCTTCCTGGTAAATTTAAAATAAATGAGAAATGTTCAAATGCAAACAATCTTCATCAAATTATAAATCATATTTTCTTCTGCCATTGCAAAATGTGTTGAAAAATACAGTCTAAAATAACCCAGGTACAACCAGTCTGTGTGTCTAATTTAAAAAAAGACTATTGGATATTTTTTTCTTCTTTGTTGAATTATACTTTCTACACAAAACCACAGCTTGTGCAGACTAAGATAAAATTTCTTGCTAGAGCTGTTTCAGAGGAAAACTATAGAAAAAGGAAGAAAGATATGACTGAAACAGATTCTGCAGTCCTTTTGGTTTTTTCTAGTAATTTCTATCTTATCTTTAAAGGACTTTGTTGTTGAAAGACAACAAAATGAGAGAAACTCTGTGGCTGTGGGCTGACCCCTCTGAACTGTTGACCAAAGTGAAAACACCAGCCCTGGAGCAATCAGTGAGCACCAAGAATATGCTGGCTAGATTTCCATCAGAGCAAGGGACTGGGGCGAGTCCTTGGTGGTTGCTCTAGGGCTAACAGGCAGTTCCCTTCCCAGTGCCCCCCCAGGAGCCACAACCTTCACTTTTTGTACCAGCTGTGCTTAAATAATTACAGCCTGTTCCAGGCTGGAGCACTACTGATGTGGAAATGGGGGAAGAGAGGGTAGGAAGGCTGGAGCACAAGTTTTACCAGGAGTACTTGAGGGAGCTGGGAGTGTTTAGCCCAGAGAAAAGGAGGCTCAGGGCAGACCTCATCTGAAAGGAGGCTTTAGCAAGTCTGGGGTCAGCCTCTTCTCACAAGTGATAGTACCAGAGGAGGCTTAGATTGGAAATTAGGAAAAATTTCTTAATTGGAAAGGTTGTCAAACATTGGAATAGGCTGCCCAGGGATGTGGTGGAGTCTCCATACCTGGAGGTATTTAAAGATGTAGCACTTAGGGACAGTGGTTTAGTGGTGGAATTGACAGTCTTGGGTTAATATTTGGACTTAAAGATCTTAGATTTCTTTTCAGCCTAAATGTTTCTGTGATTCTCTGATTTCACGTTTTTATGAAAATAAAAGGCAACTGAGAGCCCAAGACTCATCACAAAACCACCTTGCCAACCACTAAAAAGCTGTTTTACATAGTTGGCTTGATTCATTGTTTTAATTCAATTTTCCAGCTCCAGCTGCAAACAGCTTCAGGACTAGCTGGTGGGAAACTTCTCAACCCTGCCAGACCACCCTGGGACAAAGTGCGGGGCAGCCACACAAAGAAAAAGGGGCTGTGATTGGGGTTTGATAATACACCCTGCATTGGCTGCTACCTGAGATGCTGCCAAGAAAAACCCAAGGCCCCTTCATGTCTCCGCAGTAGGAGAGGTACTGCTGGTCAGCAGAAATGAGACTGGGAAGCACTGGCTCCGGGCCCCAGCACAGCAACAGCCCTGCTCTATGTGCTGAGTCCCGTGACAGAGGGATTTTATTGAAATAGCCTTCTTGGATGGTAATGGCACTGGAATGGGGAAGAGTAACATCTCCTAGCAGCAGAACCAGAGAGCAGCTCCCCTGGGTTCTGCTGCAGCAGCTGCAGACCACATGCTGGAGGGACCTTCTGTGCCGCCACAGGCTGTGGGCCCTGGGCAAGCCTGCACCAGCATCTCCAAGAAGGGATGGTCCATGAGGCTTCCTGCTAACTCTGTCTCCTCTGTCAACCAAAAGTCAATGTGTGTCCTACATCGTCCTCTCATTGTTTGTAAGTTATACCATACAAGACCACAGATGAATCAGTGCTGGCAGGGAAGAATCCCAGGCAGCACAGACCCCCTAAACAAAGCTGATGCAGTGTCTGCTGTGACTTGCTAAAGTAGGTTAAGCATCTCTTCTCCTAAGGCAAGAGGGTATTCATGACTACAAAGTCTGTGGTGTTGCTGATATTGCTGTCCACTGCCATATACATCTGTGTTAAATAGCCAGAACTCCTCAGATCTTAGCCTTCTGTAGTGCAAAGGTGTGGGTTTGTAGTTTGTGAACATCACTGTAGAACTGCAGGCTAAACAACTGAAGTGAACTCAAACTGAGGAGCTCTGAAGCAGTGCTGCAGAAGAGTCTGCACCAGACACGACACCTCGCTGCACTCTGCAAGCTCACCCCTCCCTGCCACAAGTGCCCAGGGATCACACTGCAGGTCACCAAAGCAGATCCCTCCCCACAGCTGGCACTGCCTCTGCATCACTGAACTAGATCAGTTTTGTCCTGAGCATACTGTGCTCTATCCAGTTCTATAAACCCCCCATCCACTTCAGCAGCTTTCAGGCAGGACACGTTTTCTTCCAGCTTTTTAAATCCTTACTGATATTCATGAAAAGTTTTGCTAACCCGAGAAGCAGCAGGGAAAGGGATATGGAGGAGGAAAATTAATGTTAGTACAGAGATATTCTGCACGACTTCAAGACAAAAAATAGCCAGGGAGACTTTTAAAGAGACACAGCTAATGCAATGGGCTTGAAATAAAAGCAGAAATGGAGGCAGAAAATTAGCATGAATTGAGGAATTTGTGTAGTCTGGGAATTAGCAACTGTGGATGAATCTCTACACTGAGAGAAATTTTGCTGGTGAAACTGAGACTGAAATAAGTGCTGTAACTTAATTTCACTGCTCCAGAAAACCAGTGGCAGAGTCAGGACTGAATTGGCCTAGGCGCAGTAAACTGCCTTTTACATAATGCCTGCTATGTTTGAAAGGTGACCCCTACATCCTCATACTCCTACCCAAAACAGAGGGATAACATTGTCTTCACTGAGATCAGGAAAACATTTTATCTTCAACTTGGACTCACCTCCAACACTAACACTGTCATGATGGCAATGGAGCCCTATTTGAGCAGTTCATCATATCAATTTTTTGTGCCTGAGTTGAACATCTCATCAGAGGAGTACCTGGCCTGGTGTCTGCTGCCTCCCTCAAGCAATTGACACATCTACTATGGGGAATGTTTGATAGGAAGGGTGTCTTCCCCCTCCAGGAGAGAAGTGGTATGACTGAGGTGCTTCGCTACAGGCACAAAATGCACCCACGGTTGTACCACAACGACAGTCTGATGTCTTCCAAAGACCTCCAAAAAAATTATTTTCAAAGGGATCTGAAAATGACCCCTACTTCCATCATATTTGGGAGGAACATTGCTGTTGAGAACAGCTTTTAGCAATACTACTTTAAATGAAAGAGCAAATGACAATTAAATTAAAAAATAATCAGCATTTAATGCTCTGTTTTATGTATTTTGTTGAGTAGTTTTGTGTGATGGCTTTAAAACTAGATCTAGATTCTGCTTCTCATGCATCAGACAGGCTAACTATAAGGTACTGAGACATTTGAAAGTCAGAAATGTAGGTGATGTGGATAACATCTTCAAATAGTGCAATAATAGCGTTCAGTCACTCAAGGTCTTTCATTTTTGGAACTGCCCCATATGAGCGTGACAGTCAAACCTGTATCTTGCTACAGCAGTTTGAAAAAAAAAGAAAGTCACTAGGAAGAGTATTAAAAATTTCATGAAAGAGTCTTTCCCTCAGGCATTTCTTTCAAGGTCAGATAGCCTCACTCTTGTTTTTTCTGCAGACATGAAAACGTTCAGAGAGATGATGTAACGTGAAGACCCACACCTAATCCTGATCTTTAATTCTGAAAAACCTTCATCTTCACACAGTTTTTTGAAATGTGACTTTCTTTGATCTCCATGAAATTAAGAAAAATATGTGCCCTGTTCCCTGGCATGCCTGCTGTAGGATGCCCACATAGAAAACTTCTCAGGGACCAGCAGAGCCTCATGAATAAAAACTGCTTCAATCCCTCCTTTACCCAAATCAGAAGGAAATGTTTATGACAGTTGAAAGGTATCATGAGGGTTGCATCTCTCAGTTTTTCTCTTTCCTTGCAGCAAAGCAAAGTTCACTTGGTTTGTGGTGAGGGACCGTGTCCCCGCAGAGGCTCCCATGCAGGACCAGATCCCAGGGAACACACATTGCCTGCTCTACTCTCCATCCCAAACCCCAAGCCCCTGCTCTCCCCATCATCACCCAGCCCTTGGAATCCTCAAACCAATATTTACAGCATTCAATCCTAAGGATCATTGGCAACATCTAGAGGAGAATCACACTCATTTGGGTTCCTCTGTCAGATAAAGCGCGGCTATTCCCAATGTCACTTTCAAACATCAAGACTTTCAAAATTCTGTGAAAATAGAGTTTATGGAATTGTGCATGGAGGAATTCTATCAGCATTAAAAACAGCTAAAACAGCTTGTCAGTATTTTATGACTTTTCCTTCCACTCATCTCCAGCCTTTTTTTTTGTTTGTTTTTGGAAATAAAAAGGGCATTTCTTGTACATCAGATGTGTTTTCAAAAAAAGTTCAATTTTCTGATGACTAAGTTTATCAAAACCACACAGTAACAAGGAAAAAGGTTTTGAAAGCATCAGTGTGATTTAGGTACCTAAATCTTCTTCTGTAATAATGATGAAGACCCTGTTCTGTCAATTCATCAAATTTGGCTTTAAGGCTCCTACAGGAACACAGGAGTTCCAGGAGCAAAATCACCCCATCAGGTTGGTACAAATTCACCTCTAAAGTTTTAAGTTCCTTAAAAATTTTTTGAGAACTTTATATCTGTATTTGTTAGACTGGAGTTGAGTACCACCTGCCCAAGCCACCATAAACTCAGACAGGAGTGGTCTCTCTTAAAACCAGCTCAAAAACTCGAAATTGATGCAGCCTGTGCCATGTGCTCTGACCAGTTTGGGAGCACAATTGCATTCCCAGCAGGCTCTGACAGACAGCTGACAATGCCCAGTGCCCTCCCCCTCTGCTGTCCCCAGCTTCTCATGTTTGCAGTTTGATGTCCCCTCTGGTTGTGCAGACACAAGTTTCCAAAGGCCTATGATGGAGTCAGAATCATGGAAATGGTCTGGGCTTTCCAAAACAGAAAGACAAAGGATCTCCAAGAAGAAAAATAAATATCCATTTTTTCAGGCTCTTTAGAGTTGATAGCACAGCCCTACAAATAAGAAGAGCAACAAGAAGAGAGGAAGAAGTGACAGGACTCTTCTCTGGGGGGAAAAAAAAATATTTTAAAAAAATTGTCACCAGCAATCCAATCTTACCTTACTGAAAATCAGGAAGACCTAGGCTCCCTTCTAAGACTTTTCCCCACTCCCTCAGGTGCACACCCTTGACATCACCTGCTGATGTTCATGCCCCGAGCTCCAGCCCCAGCTCCACAGCAGGGCCAGCTCTCCCTGCAGGCTGTCCCAGCACAGGCAGCCCAAGCTCAGCCAGCATTCAGCACACACTGTCACTGGCATTTTGACTTACCTCATACAGGGGAAAAAAATACCCTAAAACAAAGCCCCAAACCAGTGGAGGTTTTTTTGCTATGCTATGGCAGGATTCCCTCACGGCTTAACAACATGTAAATTGTGCAAGGAAGTGACTGAGTCAACATGCCTGGAGGTATTTAAAACATATGTGGATGTGGCACTTGGGGACATGGTTTAGTGGGTGGACTGGGAAGTGTTGGGTTAATGGTTGGATTCAGTATCCTAGAAGTCATTTCCAATTTAAATGACTGTATGATTCTAAATTCAAAGCTTCCTGCAAGGTTGAGAATTCCACAACCACATCTTTGTGGCAGGAGTATCCAAGTATCATAGGGTTGAGCTCTCAGTGCAGTCTTGCGTTTATGGAAGCTCTTCCACACCTACCCCTGCCAGGACATTACAACTTTGAGACCATTGACCACTGCCTTTCTGTAAAACTTAACTTAAACTAGCCTTTTTGTGCATGTGCAGGGCTTCTTCTTTCTAAGCAAAATGACAGATGATCTGGCACGGACTGCAACTCTCAGCTTCATTTCCATAGGAGGTCAGCCTAAATCTTGTGTGGAACAGTCCAGCCAAGCACAGAAAGGTGATAGACAGCCACAGTTACTGCAGTGGACAGCTGGGCAGGCAGGATCAGCCCAAGCAGCTCCCTCTCCTTTTTCTCACAAAGTACATCCAGGAGGGCCCTGACACTTCTGAGTCCTGGGCCAAACCACAGTGCTGCATCCAGGTGCAGCAATCCCCAAGGATCATGATCAAGACAAAAAGAAGCCTTCTCTAAGGTGACATCAACGGCCACAGCTGAGTCAGCCAATGGATGTGGACACATACCCCAAGGTGCTGCACACAAGCTGTGGGGATCCAGGGAAGCTCAGAGCCCATGGGGATTCACACAGGTCCCCAGCCACGCTGCACATGAGGAAGAAGAACTCTCATGGGTGGCAGATGAAGAGCAGCCTGACAGAACACAATGCCATGCCCTAGGATAGCTTGGCACTGCTCAGACACAAGCCTCAGCTTCACTGTTTTAGTGGGCACAATCCAGCAAATCCATCTACTCCTCTGCTAATGCTCATTTTATCACCCTCTAATTTTATGAGAACTTCCTAACACAGATAGCTCCTGCACTGTGTGTACAGAAGGCTTCGGTGCTGACCTTTAAGGCTAATGGCTCTGTCTGCATTTGAGGTACTTGGACTCGTACATTTAAAGCCAGATCTTGAGCTGACGAGCACTGTGAGCAATATTGGTGGCACTTGCAGCAGGCCAAGCAGCGTTCCAGTCACAGGTGTCCAGGGAGTCTGTGTGAGGATGGAGCAAGGCAGCTGTCCTGCCCTGGGATCAGGATGCTTTTAACAGTTCACTAAAGGAAGATGCTGCTGCTAGCTTTTGGGCATCGGTAGCATCTTTTCAGCTACAGTGGCAAAATCTGAAAAGCAAAAGGACCATGGTTCAGTGATGCAAGGCCTTCTTGGGATAAGGTACCACAGCACTGGGGTTGCTGCCACTGACACCATCAGCCTCCTCTCCAGTGGCAGTCCATCTCATGCCCTGGCCCCTTGTGTTTTCATACCCCAGTAGAGTCTAAAAGCCCTGTGTGCACTTGCTGCCAAACACAAGAAACTGATGCTCCAGGGAACTTTCAACATAAAAAGAACACACAAAAGAGGAAAATAACATCAAATGACTGTCTTGTCCACAACCAGCTTGGCTTCTGATCACAGTGCCCACCATGGATTTATGATTAGGAGTTACATTTATCTGTCCATGCACCTTGCAGAAAAGCACAGTCCTACAAAAGCCAATGTAATCGATTTCATCAAACTTTCATCATCTTACTAATAAGATATATGATGCTCATGTTCTCTGCTGGACCAGCATAACCTTGGGCATTTGGTTACTAATAGCTGAAGGCAAATGGGAACTTTCATTACCTGAAAGGAGACTAATGTTTATTTTAAAGTCCCAAAATACAGGCAGAATTTTGGCATTACAATTGTGTTTTTCATCAAACCTTCATGCAGATGGAAATCTTCATACAGTATAGGGCTGTGTCAGAGACCCACACAGAACAGAAAGCACTTTAAATCTGGACAGAAAGACTTAGAAGCAACAAAGACCTGGTCAATGAAAACAGAACATACAAAAAAATAGGCATTTTCCCTCACATCTGACTACAACACCTGGATCCCAAAAGCACTTTTCAAGTAACTTCATGGAAACATTTATTGTCTCCAGTAAAGTATTTGCAGACAGTGAAACCCGGAATGGCTAACAGGCACTTGTTCATGATCTGCATCTAAGGAGTTGCCTATTATTAGTTAATGAGTAGACAGCAATTCAGAGTTCTAATTTTAGCACCAACACATGCCAGGAAGTGGAAACAAAAAGAAGCAAAGAGGAAACGGGCCAGGGCTGAATAAAAAAAGGGTGTTCTGCTGCCTTTTCATCAGTTGTAGAAACCGTCCCACCTGCCACATCTTTGACACCAGTTTAGTCTCCAGACAGCAGCAGTGCTGGTGGAACAGAAACACAGACATGGCAGTGACGCCAGAGGTCAGCCAGCCTGCATCTCTTTCCCTCCTCAAGGCAGGCTCAGGTCTCCTCTAGCAGGTCCTGATCCACCTCTAAAGCTGTGCAAAAGCAATGCTGCTTTCCCAAGGGCTGGGGCCATGTCTTTGAATATCTCTTCCTCTTCTAAACTAGGACATCCTTCAAGAGCAAAAGGCTTCACTGTCAGGCTGGAAAGACCCAACACCACCATCCTAGTGAGATGTGCATGACCACTGTGAAGAAACAGTGGGTTGGTGCTTGGTGCTGCAAGGACTCCACACCCAGCAGGGAACAAGGCTCCAGCAGTGTCAGTCATGGTCCAGCCCCTACAAATACATAAGAGAGGTCTGAAACACTGAATCATAACAGCACAGTTTTGGCTCTTCAGAGAGTTTGGCAGATTTACCCATCTTTGGCTTCACAGCTCCTCATCAAACATGGGCAGGCCCTTAACTGGCTGTCCAGAGCAAACAAAAGCTGAATATGGCACTGTGACATTGCCACTTTTCACTTAGCAGGCAGGCAATTATTCTCATGTTTAATTGTATCTGATGAGTGACACTCACAAGCCCCATGCTGTTTAAAATGTGACATATTTTATTTATCATAGCAGCTTCTACGGTTCTACAAATGGATGACACACAATCCATTATCATTTTGGAAGCATTATTATTCACACAAACATGTCCCAGAACCTTAGAATTTTTTTTTTAATTCCTTTTTTTTCTACATTCCTTTTAAATTCAGAGTGCAAATTCCCTATCTTGCCAATGAGATCTCCTCCTCCTCACCAACCCAAAATAAATTAGAGAACAAGCTGCTATCTCTAAAAGCTTTATAAATAAAACATACAGCACACACACACATAAAGGCTACAATTTTAGAGTACTTTTGTATCCTGGATGAATTTAGAGATGTCATTGCAAATGCACAGATGCTGCCAGTCATGGGAGCTTAACAAGCGCTATGAGGTTTGACATCCCATCAGACTGCAGCCCTTTGTGGCAGCTGAGGCCTCCCAGGGCAGAAAGTAACATGACAATTGCTTCTATCAAAGAGAGAAAATAATGGCAACCACACCGGCAAATACATCAAGGGACAGAACTGAAATTACTCTTTCCTGGCTCAACTAAACAAAAAATTATGACAGTTCAAAAGAATGCGAAAAGTTTTCTGGAAGTGGCTAAATCACACTATTCCAAGCTGTCAGTGGAAACATTTGCTTTTTTCTTTACCTCAAAAAGGAAGAATTTTTCGGAAAAAAAAGAAAAAGTAAAATACTTGACTTAATTTGAGTTTTGATTTTTCCACTTTTTTTCCAACTAAAACATACAAAATATGAGGAGAAAACAAGAAAAGAAAGTAGATCCAGAGCTAAGAAATCCCGTTTGCTCTATGGGATTGTGCTGGGTTTTAACTCAATTAACACAAAGCTGCTGTTTAGGCATCGCCCATCTGTCGGTGATGGCCGCAGGGGACGGCTGCCGGAGGCAGCCTGGCAGAGACAGGGCTGCACTCAAAGCTCTCCCTGGCTTCCAGCCCTCCAGCTGGGAGACTAAACAGGCAGCAAAGGTGAAAAAAGGAAAAAAAGAGAAAAACTGAAGCAGGAGAAAAACACTGCATTCCAAACTGGATAGCTCGAAAGTTTTTAACCCATGTTTGGAAAAATTAGATGTCATCTATCAAAGCAGTCCTCTTATGCCACCAGCACCCACTGCAGGCAAGGAAGCAGCTTATGCACCGCCTGCCCAGGGATCACAGGGACTGACCACGGGATCTCTGTCTGATCCCAGCACAGAGCAGGCAGAGAAGTGTGCGACCAGCCCTGAGCAGTGCTGTGAAGGGAGGTGGCCCTGCATCAAGCCTTGAAGTGAGGGGTCTGGGACAGAGGTCTGCAAAAACCTCTGTCTGTCCATCTAGCTTACTAAATAAGTCTCCAAATAATCACCTTCCTTTCTTTAGGGCTTAAAAGGCTCCCAAGGGATCAAACAGGTGGATTCAACAGCCAAAATGGGTTCTGCAGACAAGTGCCTGTCACAAACGCTGTTTTCCCGAGTCACATCACACGCGTGATTAGCTTCAAGTGCCACGGTGGCCACTAAAAAGCTGAGACAAAAAGTCATGCTGGAAGTTTTAAAAGGTCAGATGCATTTTAAACATTTTTGAGGTCTGGCACATTGTCTCTCCTCCTACAGAAAGCTCTCTGTCAGACTTCCATCTGAGCAGGTAACAGAGCTTTAGTGCATTAACTCCACTCTCAGCATGAGGCACACACAGAAGCCTTGCCCGTCTCTGCCCACCCGAGGAGATGTCTGACCCCCACAGCTGCTTGCCCAGCTGGGATGGGCTGGGCTGGGCTGGGAGAGTGTTTGGGAAGCCCCAGCCTTGACTAATCCCCTGCAAAGGGAAACATCTGCCCTCACTAGCATTTCCCATGAAATAGGATACACATAAACTTCACACCATCTTTTTATGCCCTGAAACAAGCTCCTGGCCTCAGTAAAGGCCCACAGTAAACAGACCTAAGAAACTGCTTCTTCACTGCTGTTAGGCTCACTAACCTCCATTTTCACTGCATTTTCCCTGTTCTTGGATGAGGAAGAAGAGTAAAGGACACCAAGCTGACCTTCAGCTCCCCCATGAAGTATCTCCACACTGCTCTCCCAGCCAGTTTTTCCCAGCTCCTTTGCAAGCCAGACAGCCCCAGCCTGCTGTCACAAACCCCCTGTGGTGTCAGCCACAGGGGTTCATCACACCCTGTGTCTACTCTGCTTTCTGGCGATGGGGGCCACTTTTTCCTACCTATTGTTCACTGCTGTTCAGTAACCAGGACACAGCTGGGTGTCGGTCACATAGGCAAGGCTGTCATGACATGCAGACAACTACAGCACTGCAGCTTAAAGCCAGAGTCCAAGGGAAGGTGGCAACAGGCAAGGCACAAAGGAGAAAATCAAGCTGCCATCTTAACTGTGATTTCAGTGATTCATAGGAGTCATTTTAGTCAATTCACTGGTTAATGACTTAGCAGCACTGGCACAAGGTCAAATCACAAATGGGTAAGAGCATTTCTCAAAGCCATCACTTATTTCTCTATTTCAACTTGAAGAGCAGCACTAAAAAGGAGAGAGAAATCAGCTTTCCATCTAAAAAAGATTTGTGAGAAACCACAGCTGCCAAGCATGTTTCCTCTCCACCCTTGTCTCTTGTCATACCAGCCCAGTTCCTTAATCTGCTACAGCTGCCACTTCTTCAGTGGTGAAAAATATTTGTAATACACAGTGTTGAATATTACAGAAACGAAGAGCAACAAAGCTTTATCCCTAAGCAGCAACATGCTGAAATGCAGGAAAGGCAAGTGATAATCAGTAATGGGTCGGTGCAATGCACTAGCTTCATTTAAATCTACCTGTAAAAATAAATCCTGCTGAAGTACATCTGATGTTTCATCCTATTTGCGTCTGATCTTCATGTAACTGGTGGCAATGAGATGACAGACAATGGCAATAGAAAAACATGGTATTAATTATGCAAGCTCCTTGGTTGCAAGTCCTAAGCACATCAACATATCCACACCATAAGAGATCAGGAGAATTCAAAGAAAGTAAAAGCTTGTCAGCTCCTGTCCTTCCTTCCCAGAGGGCAGGAGACAGCTGAAGCAGCACTCTGGGATGAGTCCCTCTGGTCCTCTGACTATGCTGGCCCAGAGGGGTCATCTTTCATTTCAAAACCATCTTTAGCCATTCCTATCCCTTCAGAGATGTGTTTTTTAAGAGACAAACTAGAGGAAGACTGACATGGAATAAGACAGGAAGAAAGCATGGAGGAGTCCAGATATTCTTAGCTCTGACAGGTCTGTGGGGACATCTCTATGTGGGACTCTGAAACAGACAAAACAGCAGATGGTGATGGCAGCAGATGAGAGACTTCCCCTCATCTCTGCCCTCTCCACATCTGACTGAGGCATTTAGTGAGCCTGCATTCCAGCCATCCTGGATGCTATTTCTACATGTCCTCCCAGCTGTTTCCACCAAACCTGAATCCCTCGAGTATTTTGTATACGTCATGGTTTAACCCCAGCCAGCAGCTCAGCCTCATACAGCTGCTTGCTCACCCTCACCAGTGACATGGGGGGGGAGAATTGAAAGCATGAACATGAGAAAATTTGAGGGTTGAGATACAGACAGTTTAATAGCAAAAGCCACATGCACAAGCAAAGCAGAACAAGGAATTCATTCACCACTTCCCATGGGCAGGCAGGAGTTGAGCCATCTCCAGAAAAGCAGGACTCCATCACACATAACACAGACTTCAAAGAACGAATGCCATCCCTTTGAACATCTCCTGTTTCCTCCTCCTGCCCCCAGCACTATATGCTGAGCATGAAGCCATATGGTCTGGGATATATCTGGGGTCAGTCAGGGTCAGCTGTCCCAGGTGTGTCCCCTCCCAGCTCCTTGTGGTCCCTCAGCCCCCTCACTGATGGGGTGGGGTGAGGAGTAGAAAAGGCCTTGGCTCTGTGTGAGCCCTGCTCAGCAATAGCAAAAACATCCTGATGTTATTAACCTTGTTTCCCTACAAACCCAAAATACAGCCCAATACAAGTTACTGTGCAGTAAAGTGTGTTTTGCTGAGCCTAGGGCACTTGCTTTCAAAAACAAACAGGCTGGAAATGTTTCCTTTTTCAAAACCATCTCAGCTGTTTAAAACCATCCTAATTTACTGATGTTCACTCTATTAGAGGTACCCTAGGAAGGGCTGGGACCTGAAATAGAACTAACTACATCCTTAATGAGGTGAGACAACACGCTACACCTGAGAGTTTTTGACCATGGGTGGGGTTCATTTCAATCCAGGACAGAATTTCAGACTCGCAGTCCTACACAACCTTTTCCAATTTCCAAGAAAACAGTTCTCTTTCATGCTGCCTTTTATTATTATTAACTGAACAAACTTGAGTGATTGGGACATACAACATGACAAGAAAATAAAGACAGTTTGAGATGAGCATTTTTCATTTGTACTGCTCTATTGGATTACACTAAGACTGTTGACCTTATTAAGATTCAGGTTAACAGCCCACTTCAGAAATATCTACATGTGCACCTGAGTGTTAAACTAAATGCTTGGAAGACATATTAAATCAAATAAAGATTGATAGCTTGTTGTTTCTATCCTACCAGTCATTGAAGCACTGCTTACTTCTGCATATACATGAAAGAGAGAAAACTGACAAGGGGGTTTCTCATGGCTGCTCCCTCTTCAAAGCACACCTATCTTTACATAGGTACCTTTGTAGCACCTTTTTACTCTTTGCTTACCCAAATCTAGCACAATGCACTGTGGCAATGTGTGTGGTGCATCATGTACTGCAAACCAAAAGCAAACCTGCGCTTGAATTCAGTCCTTCTTACTTGCAGAGATTAGGACCCTCAGATCAGTCCCACCACTTGCCCTAGGAATCAAGTGTGAAAGAAAAGACAGGACGTGAGAGGCAGAAGCTCTGAACTACATACCTTTCAAGGGCAATTTGGATTTATTTTTGTTAACACACTCAGTCACAGCCCACTTAGTGCACATATGAGATCCCCCAGAAATCCCTTCCCACCATGCCACCTGGGATGCAACTTCATTAAAGGAACCCAAAGAACTACCCCTCCCCCTCTGTTTGCCCCTGGTGAAACAGGAGCAATGATGGGGAGTAGGATTTACCAAGATAGACATGCATTTTACTGCATCAGTGGTCAAAATTTTGCCTAAACCTCAGCTCAAATCTTCTTCCTTAACCGAGACATATCCTGTGGGTAGGAACCACCATCATTTCTGGTTCTCCTTCTCAACATCCTCAGGACAATAAAAGTGTCACCTTATTTCGGGTTTTCTTCCTAGATCTCCCATGACTAATGATTTCATTTCCTGATTACAGGAGGAAAGAAGATATTCATTCCAGCTGAATCAGACACTGCAAAAATCATTTAAGTGGTCCCACCAAGACAGGGAAGCACAGGATACTAGCCTGTCCCTGGCATATGTTCATGTAGCTTGTTCTTGAAAACTCCGCTAATGACTGTTTATAACCTTCCTAGATGATTTATCAGTGCATTCCTCCCTTTCTAGTTAAAATGCCCTTTCTTCACGTGCTGTAAAAATTAACCCCACCCAAGCTGAGGTGCTCATGGACAACACNATGCTGTAAAATGTGAAGAAGAGGTGCTGTCCATGAGCTGAGGTGCTCATGGACAACACCATGACCTGGTGACTGCTGGCTTCAGACATACCACTTTGTCCTCATTCACTCTGTAATTTTTTGGAATGCCATAATATGGCAGCCTCATTCTCCATCTAGCTCCTACCTGACAGATCTTTTTTCCATCATATCAAAATAATAACATATTTAGCTTCCTTTTTTAAGCTCTTCTTTGCCTGTTCTGCTTCTCTCATATTGTCTCTTGGACACAGAGTTCTCAGTAAAACTTTTAAAATCCTACATTAACCTCTCCTTGCAAGTCTCCTGTGCCCTAAAGCAGAGGGATTATTCTGTCAGGGAGCTGGAGGCTGGTGTTGATTCAATAGCATCACTCTTTCTTTGCACCCTCCTTTTGCTGCACCACCTTGCCCTATGTCATCTTAAAGCAGCCATTAGGGTCACAGTACAATTTTTGTGCTTAACAAGCCTCGTCCAGGCCCAGCAATAGTCTGTGTTCACTCCGAGCCTCTGGGACACGTGTGGCAATTAGATTTCACGTGTGCCTCTAAATTAAGCTAAATTATTCCATGTTTGCCATGGCTAAAAGCAAATACATGAACAAGACCAGAAGGTAAGGAGCAGCAACTTCTTATGGAGCAGTCACTTAAGTCTGAGCCCTTGATCTTGGCCAAAAGAGGTCGCAAGCTCTTTCTCCCCTGCAGCACCTCATAAATGGGGTCCAGCTGCCTTGAGGCAACTGCAATTGAGAGTACTCTCCAGAGGAGCAGGTTTCCTCTGACAAAGTATTTCTGTGTTCTTCTAGATCACATTCTGATCCATGAATAAATGCAGCAGGCTTATCTTTGTTATTCTGTGTTTGCTTTAATAACTAGCATCAAGCCTGTATTTATTACCCAAATCCTGTTTCTAAATCTCACTCCTAGATAAAGCAGTAATGACATGGCTGCTCTGCTCAGATTGCCCCACAGATTTTATTTCTTTCACAAGGAAAACACATACCTCTACCCTGCCCTGGTGGACCTGCTGCCATTCTGCCATCTGACGCTGTTGCCAGAAACATCCTGGGTTGTCCCAAGCTGCTATTCTTCCTGGGAAATCAACACAAAGATCACAGTGATCCCAAAGCAGATCCACACAGTGCATGTCTCCATTAACTCCAAGACTGGAAAAGACTATGGTTATCTTCCTGGAAGTGGCAAAGCCCCATCTGGAATCTCACTGAGAGACACTCTGAAGAGCAGAGAGCAGTCTCCCAGTATGCATGGGAGGGTCTCATTAAGAGAGATGCTCAGGTTTGCATATGTTCCAAGTGTTTTAAGTAGAGTAGAGTCTGGTAATCATTCAAGAATAAACTCAAGATTTTCTGGGAAGCTACTTGGCTCAGGGAGCAGTTCTCTCCCAGGGATGCTCCTGCACTTCCTTCCAAACCCCAGAAGAGCAGTGCTGTCCATAAGCAAGAGAGATGTTTTGCTCAAGGAAAGATGTAAGAAAGTTGTTGCAATGAGGAAAGGAAGCTTAGAAGGAAAAAAAAAATGTTAAAAGGGAGAGCAGCCAGGAGGCTTTCAACAGGTACAAGCTCAAATGGCTTTTAAAGAAATTAAATATTGTCCTCTCCTGGCTCTAGTGAGATCAGCAGAGATCAGTTCCCAGTTGCCCACCAGATTACTTCATCTTGCTCAGCAAGCAGAGCAGTCTGAGGGAAGGTTAAAACCTGCTTCAGACAACAACCATCTGGTTATGTCAGACCAGGGGACCTGGTCAGCCTTGGCAGGAGCACACAGAGCACCTTGCCAGGAGCACAGAGCAGCAGAGCTGTCCCCAGCACCCATCCACACTCAGCCACGGGCTGCAGTAGCAGCAGTGATGGGTGAACACCTCACAGGGAGCTGTGCCAGGAGCTCCAGCCCTCTATCCTGCCTGGCCCAGGGATAGCATCTTACCAGGTCCCCAACATGCATTCAGCTGGTCAGTCACCTCCTGTGAATGTCACCCTCCACCCAACCCCATCTCTTATCCCCTTTGAAGCTGTCTGCTCCCTCCAATCCTCCAGCATAAGAGCTCATGTAATCAGTCCCTAAACCTGGTTCAGTCAAGCGATCTGCATTAGCTTAAAAAAAAAAAAAAATTGTTCTGTCTTGGTTCAGGGTTTCTTTAACCCCCCAACCCAGTTCATTTTGACCATCCAAAGCTTCTGGACAATCCTACACAACGTGAGATGGGACAGCTGGGAACCTCTGGAAGGAGATCAGGGATGCAAAAGAAGCCTAATCACACCTGGGAGCATGTCAGGCTCCCACAGAGCCAAAGTCTCACAGCCACAAGGGTCTCAGATGAAACACTCCAAAGCAGTTGTGTTGTGCTAGAAGCTGTTAATTAAACACAGTTTATTTTGGCTTTTAGTGATTTATACAGATTTAAAGCCAGACTGATTAAAGCAGACATTTTGCAAGAGCTGTGCCATCCATGTAACTGCCTTTAATTACAAGCAACACCAAAGAAGCTCTTTTCCACTATCAGTTTTCTCGTAAGTGCTACTTTGGGCAACCCTCTTTAATGAAATAAAACGTCATTTTGACAAAGAGCTTTTGTGGGGATTTTTAGACCAAATACCTGGTAGCTTCTAGAAACCCAGCTTGGTACCAATTAAAAAACAGGGTAGTGTGACCTAGAGAATTCAAGAAAATGTCATGGCTTACTGTGAGCTCCTGGGCAGCAACTCCATTTGCTAAAATTAGAGGAGCAAGGAACTTTGTTTTTAAACATGACAGATCATCATCATCTAGGTAAATGTTCAAATGTTCCAACCTAGGTCATACTACACCAGGAAAACCTAACAATTTTTGCGTAGGTTTCTCTGACAAAACCTGGCATGTGCTGAATTTTCTAGGTAAGGTATTTTGTTGAATAAGTGATGGAAACAATTTTTTAGAGGTCAAACCCTAGGACCTGCAAGATGAAAGCTTTACTGAAATCAGGTCACACTCTATATGGACAGAAACTTGCAGTCTGCATTCTCACAGTTGCTGCTACCAGTTTTGTGCCAAGAACACAACAGGCATTGTCCAAGACAAGAAAAAAGACAATTTCTACCCGAAGAACACCTAAAACCCAACAGAAAATGTGAACTGGAGGCCTTTGGGGCTTTTACCTTTGCACATTGGTGTAGTCACTACAGATCATTAAAAAATAAATTGAAGTATTTTAAAGGGAGAGGAAATCAAAGTTTTGATGACTTGATGGTGAACATGGTAGTGATGCTGGGTTGACAGTGGACTTGATCTTAAAGGTCTTTTTCAACCTTAAGGATTCTGTGATTTTGTGATCTCTTGGATAGTTTTGCATCAGCCCAGATTAAATCTTCAAACCAGGAGTCACTGTACAGCAAATCCCTGCAGGCTATGAAGGCAACCAGCTTCTCCTCCAAGCTCCTGTGATCCTGCAGGAGAGCTACCAGTTGCCTTCATCAGTGTTCCCACAGACATTACACGCCACAACTCACAGGCAATAGTCTTTAGATTTTAATGGAGAACTGGTTCTTCTCTAGGATGATCTAGAAACCACGTGTGTGGAACTGCCTCAGAATCTAGACCATGTAATTTATTCTCACCATTACTTTTATCCCTGTTGGATCCAGGCAGACTTTTTGGTGAAGGATAAAGAACCCTGGAGTTCATTTATTCAGGTAACATCTCCCCACTTTTGAGTCTTTCTCTCATACTGCAAAGTCATCTGCAAAGGGCATAACTCCCTAGCACAGCTTTCGTATCCATGGACAGCTACACAAAAAGACACGGGGACCATTTATAGGTCTCATCCTACCAAATGACTGATTGTTGTGTTGTAAACAAAATTCAATTAGGAGAGCCTGCAAGATCAGCCTCTGTGCTTGTTAGCATCCAGCACAGGGCAGCTGGTTTGGCTGCCTATTGAGTGAGCAATCGACAGACAACTGCTGCATCCAGCCATGGAAA
Organism: Picathartes gymnocephalus; assembly: GCA_013390045.1. Taxonomy (NCBI): domain Eukaryota; kingdom Metazoa; phylum Chordata; class Aves; order Passeriformes; family Picathartidae; genus Picathartes; species Picathartes gymnocephalus. The sequence continues at coordinate 204,320 of WEKY01039596.1, forward strand.
CATCCGAGGAGTACAGTTCAGGAATGGGGAAGGTATCCAAGTAAAATCAGCTGAAGGGGCTCGATCTACAAGACAATTAAAAGTCTCCAAGTTTGCCAACAAAACTTCAGCATTACCCTTATAAGAAATCTTTCATACATGACATTTTGCTTGCCTACCTCTAACAATAAACAACTTAAACATTAGTTTTTCTGCTCCCACAGCTGTAACCTCTGCAGATCAGGATCTGGCATTTATGACGGTATCTAAGTAAAGAGCTCCTGAATCAAATCATCTACACTGAAAGGTCCAGGGGAGACCTCAGAAGTACCCCACACAAGTTACCAAAAAACCTCATGGACTTATGCATATCCCTGGTCCTCTGCTCCCCAAATCATCAGTTGTCTCCCCAAAAGTTTCTCACTTTGCAAGAGAGGGGCCTAACAATCAAAGGCTCTTCCAGAAGAGGGTTTACTGGAAGTGTCTAAGAAAGGTGAATGACTTGAAGATATGTCCTTTGTTGTCTTCCCACTGTTTGCATGCATTTAAACTAAATCAGTTTTTTAGATAGATTGGAGTTGGGTAATTTCCCTCCAAGTACTTAGTACCTGTCACAACTCCTAAATGATTTATCATCATATAAGTCTCAGGAGAGCCTGGGAATGGATGTAACCCAGAAGGGAATTCTGTGGTCAGAGTGAAACAGCAGAGTTCAGGACAAGACATTTAAATATTTCCTCTCTAAGCTCCAACAAACTTTCCCCTGGCTGGGCAAACACTCAGTTCAGTGACCTGCCATGTCTAGGCCTGATAAAGGCAAGATTATTCAGCACAGAGGTTTAACACACTCAGTTCTTACACCAACATCCCACCTATTTCACAGATGCTTTTATCAAAGTCGCCAAGATCTGACACAGCTCAGATGCACAAGTGTGCTGTAAATCTTGGTGCCACATTGCCAGATAACTTCAAAACAAATAATTATTGAAATGGTCCCAAACCAGTTTGTGACTGTTGTGAAAGGACTAATGGGTTACAGTGAGAGGGGTAAAAACTTCCTGGAGTCTTCTCCAGGATCAGGGTTTGCTACTCGCAGCCCTTAGTTTCATTGGATACAGGAACCAGCAAATTAAGACTTGAGCCACTATAAAAATGTGTATCATGTCAGAAGCATTTGGTACCCTGAGGATGATGTACTCAGCACAGTCTGAAAGTCAGCACTAAATGATGGCAGTGATTTCCAGTGTACCAGAGTCTGGACACAGCAGAAGATACAGAGGCACCACCAAGAAGACAGCCTAAATTCTGGTCACTTTGGAATCCTGCATTTTAGCCAGGAAATTGAAAGTTTCCTTGGCACTTGCAAAAGATAATCAGAGCAGGAGAAGTAATCAGACTAAACAGGCACTGTCCAACCACTGCAACTAAATACATTATAGCTTCACTTTGGACTGACCCTGCATGGCTACTTTATTTAGAAAGCAAAAAGGTTTACCTGTCTACAGAGTCTTGCAGCTTTCAAATAGTTAAGCAATTGCCATTGTTTTCATCTTCTGCAAGGGGAAACTGAGAAATGATTCCCAGTCACAGAGGGGCTGGATAAGCAATGACACATACACAAATCACAAAGCCATGTCCACAGGAGAAAGTTTATCCTCCTCTAGCTTCTGACCTGCCTAGCAAAACCAAATAAAAATCATCTGCTCACACTTGTCTACAGATAATGGAGTTGCTGACTAAACTTCTCCATGAACAACATTTCAGCACTCGTTCCTCTCCATCTGCTTCACTGTTTTATCCAGTGTGATGAACATGGGAGGTTAATTCTTCAATTTTTTCTTCATTTCCTTCTTATAATTAATTACACTAGCTTTTTACTGCTGCATGAGAAACACATCACTCCCTGTTAAATTGTCAATCGATTCAACAACAACAATTTGTTATATCCTGCTGGACTTACACCATCTCTAAGAAAGATGATCTGGATAAACACCTTTCTCTTATACCCTCTGTTACAGCTTAACTTTTGGGGAGGGAACAAAGATATAAGATGAAAATACACAGCATCTTTTTCACCTTCCATCTATCAAAAAAAGGAAAAAAAAAAAACCCACAAAAAAACCAAACCAAACCAAAACAACCCCACAAAACCAGAAAGAATACAATCAGCAAACACAAAGTACTTCCATGCAAGTTGATAGCTGGTAAAACAATCTGTAAAGAGTCCCTGACCTTAACCAAACAACCTCTGAATTGACGAATGATTCCAATATCTGCCATTTGACCACTACCCCAAAAAAGTCATCACTAGCAACCACAACCAGAATTGGATTTGAACTCAGAGACAAGAAACTAGACTTTATTGATCTTCTCACCTGGAATTCAATGACACAGTGGGGAGGCCAGAAACCTGGATTCATGGGCTGAGTTTAAACTTCTCCTGTCTGGTGATTTCCAGACAGTGTCTCTTACAGAAAGCCAACTGACTACTTTTAATTTGGTGTCTGGCTTTGCAGCTTCCTTTAGAAAGCTTCACATGAGTGATAAACTTGTAAATATAAAATGAAATTTGAATCATTACTGTTCTAATTACTGAAAAAACCTGCATTTGTTAGAATTTTATTCTTTTACTTGTACTCATTAATAGTATCTAAATGTCAAGAAAAAAGCACCTTTGTGTCTGTGCATTCATCCTACTGTCCAAATTTATTCACCCAGCAAAGGTCAGCAATTTGCTGAATTACAAATGCAATTGTTTAGAGCAACTTAGTACAACTTAGTGAAAGCTGCACTCAATTTGTTCAACCCAACATCCTGAAGTTCCCATGGAAAAATTATTGTGCCAGATGTATTAAGTGCAAATTGCATTAGAAATTCATTTATAATTAAAACTGCCATTTCTGTGCCTCCTGCCAGACCCCACTTTCTGCTGAACAGACACATCACTCCAGCCCTTGCAGTTTCTGTATCTGTTTCAATCTGTGTAACAGTTAAGTCTCTCCATACTCCTGGGAAATGCCTGTGCTCAGGAAACTGAGGCAGAAGTTAAGCAGTGTTTCATAGAATGGTCTGGATTAGAAGGGACCTTAAAGATCTTCTAGTCCCAATCACCCTGCTGTGGGCAGGGACACCTTCCCCTAGACCAGGTTGCTTAGAACCCCATCCAGCCTGGCCTAGAACACTTCCAGGAATGGGGCCTCCACTACTTCTTTGAGCAACCTGTTCCAGTGATTCACCATCTGCACAATAAAGAATTTCTTCCTTCCTAATACCTAATCTAACTCTGAAATCCTGGCAGTGGGAGCAGAGAAGCTGCCACCCCTCCATTGACTTTTTGTGTCCCCCTCCCCAGGTCTGAGCTAAGCACAATAGCCTCAAAAGCAATGGCCAGCCTGGCTTGTTGCACCACAGGCTCTGCTTGCCTTGTTCCAGTGATGATATAGGAGACACCAGTGATTTCATCTTCTCCACTAAATGCCTGGAGACACCAAAGAAGGAGCCACCAAGGACACCCAGCTCCTTGCACCAATCAGTGCCCATCTCTTCACTTGTTTCTACGCCTGCCCACTCCTGCAGGAGACATCCACACATGCCTTAGTGCCTGCCCCAGGACAGAGAGGCCCCAGGCAGCACAATTTCATCTCCAAACCCCTGCCAGCATCTTGCCTGCAGCCCCCACCTTGCTGGCACTGGAACCACAGCCCCTGGCCTGGCAGGGGACACCGGGTGTGCAGCCTGTACCCTTCCCTGCCCCTCTAGGGTATGAGGCAAACCGCTCCTACTGGGCTGTGGCAACCCCAGTCATGGCATTAGCACACATCAAACATTCCACAAAACCCAGACAGCATCTGCCGAGCCAGCAGAGCAGGGAAGTCTGGTACGTGCTTTGAAGGACTGCATCACTGGGAAGACACCTCTGATGCTGAGCTCAGCTCCTTAGTGGTACAGGCATTTCTTACCACAGAAAATCAAGTACAGACACAGGAGCCCACAAAGTCAGTACTTCTCCCTCCGATGTGATACATAGCACAAGGTTAACCCATCCACGTGCAGTATCCCTTCACTTATCTCCCCCACCAGAGCAGGACAGCACTTGTTCCAGCATCACTACCTCACAGTAGCACCTCACATGGGATCTTGCTGGGCCAGGACTAGGGCATAAGCTTTCCTTGTGAATTTCTAGTTTAAAGCAAGGTTATGGCATCCTTGGTTAAAAGGGCAATAGAAGTACAACTTAATTACCCAGCATTACAACAGAGCTCTTCCGAGAGGCTGCAGAAGGAAACTGGCACTGTTCTGATGGAATATTCCACGTGGCTAACAACAATTTCATGCAGCCTCAGAGAAGACAGCTAAATCTGTTGAAAGGTAAGAGTGACACGCAAAGTGTCATTCTTTCCTTACATGAAGTACAACCATATATTTTCAGGCTATATAGCTTATATTTTTAGATGAGAAGAAAGCAAAACAAGAAGAAAAACATCAAGCTGAAAATAAATTTGATGTAATTCAAAAGGACAGTGGAAAAATACAGGATGACAAAGAGATGGTAAAGCAGCAACTTAACAAAAAAGGATCAGGGCATCACCACTAATCACAAGCAAGCAGTGCCCCCCAAGCACTGTGTGCACCCACACTATGCAGAATGAACAAACATCCTGCAACACCTGCGAGGGCAGGAGGCAAGTATCACCCAGGAATCAACAGCTCTAAGATCTCAACAGGAAACCTACATGTAGCCTCGGGCATGTGAGAGACACCCAGGAGACCAACAGGCATCATCAGTGACCAGAAATGCATGGCCTTAAAGGAAAGGTCGAACTAACTGGTGGTGAGGCAGGTAAAGAGGGAAAAGGCTGAGGAGAGACTTCATACTTCCTTTTAAAGACATGAAAAGTAGCTACCAAGCAGAGAAGATTAATTGTCCTCTCTGTCAGGATAACCAAAAGGTTTTAATCAGAAGGAGACAGAGTAGATAAGAGAAAGGATTTTTAGCAGTGAGGATAGTGAAGATCCAGAGCAGGTTACATGGGGAAAAGGTGCAAAGCCTTTGTTTGGTGCTTATAAGTAAAGTAATTCAGGCAGAATCCACCCTGTCCTGGGACAAGGGATGGCCTCTGACTTCTGCAGGTAAACAAACCCTTGCCTTTTGAGTCACCCTCTCCTTTAGGACATCTAAAGACAGAACAGATGTCATTGTGCTCCAAAATGTACTCAGGATCATGTGAGGATGGGACTTGCCCTGCTGACAAGAACTGAGAGGCAGACACTTGGGAGGCACATCAAGAGACCTAGAAGAGATGGTCCTTTTTTCTGCTGGGCTGCAGGTGGATAAGAAATGCCACTAGCTGGCTCCTCACCACCAGCAGTGACCAAACCAACGTGACCCACAAGCACACTCACTCACTTATTAATTGGGAAAATAAATCACCTAAAAAACGAACATGAGCAGAAAGAAGCCTGCTGCACTGGAGGGGAAGCTCAGCTTGGCTAAGTGCCTGCATGGCAGCACATGAGGCTTTGTGCTGTGGAGGTGGCAGAGAGTGGGCAGCAGACAGTCTCCATGGGGGGCCACAGATACTTGTGCTATGCTTGGTCCACAAACTCTTTTTCCTCATTGGACACACACAAAAAAATCTTAAATATTTAACAGCTCCTGTCAATATTAATTCTCCCCCAAGTGGCTTGCTATTCACAGCAGGATAACTAAAGCAACACTCATTACTTTAATTAGTGAGGGAGACAAAAAAATACAACCAGAGCTTGCAAAACAGCCTCTTTGACTTTATTTGAAATGCCTACCACGAGCCCATACTTCTGCCCATAAAATTTGTAAGTACTCTTCTGCATATGCTGTCTACAGAGCACAATTTCTTTTCTGCTGAGGAGACTTGCCCCACAGCAGAAAATACGCTTCCAAAATTTCTCAGGACAGATATATCCAGAAAGATATTTTATAACTGGTACTATGAATCCCAATTCTACACTAAAGCAAGTGATACAGACACAGCGTCTCCAAAGAGACCAAGAACCAGGAAGCCAACATATTTCTTCAGCACCCTACCATAGTGGTAGTTTAAGCCTGGGCTACAATTCCAAACCATGGCTTAGCACACAGAAAAGAGTTTTCATGGGCTTTTTCTTTGCAATCAGTCATTTAACATCCCCTTGCCAGCAATGAAAACTGGTCACCTGCTTAACCCCTTTCCGTGATGAGTCTAGCTCCAAACAGGAAAGCAGGAGGCAGGCGTGGTGGATTACACAGTGAGACCCTGAGAGAAAGCACGTCTGTCTGAGCAAGGTTCTGCCACAGCAGTGAAAGATACAATTATGCTCACCACTTTTTAATTGGGAAATGGCGTGTGATTTACAAGCCTTAGTGCAATGTGGTATTTGAACAGTGAGGAGTGACATTTCCAAACGGCATTACAGGAACTTTCTCTTCCCCTGCCCCACCCCCCAGCCATTTAAGTAACTCATTCAGACAAAGAGCAGAAGTCCTTTGTCTGGGTTTTAATCCAAACTAGTGGAGTCCTGTACGTGTTCTTTTCGTTCTTTTTGCCATCTTTTTCCAACCTCTTTTTCTTTAATAAGACACAGTTTCTCCCCTGCAGTCAGCAGTGACAATTGTGACTGTACCTGTCTGAATTCCAGCATATGTAACCAGAATCTGCGTTTCCCTTGAAAGAAAGTTCACCAAGTCTGGAAGAGGAGAATTATGCACCCAACAATCCAGCCACGTCAGAGACCTTCTCTGCTGAAGGCAGGGCTGTGGCTGGCACAGACCCAGCATCACCATTGGCAGCATGACCCTGCAGCCTGCACCTCAGCCACATCCAGCACTCACTGCAGGTCAGAGCCACATCCAACATGTGAGGTCAAGACATACAGAGAGTGAGTGAGAAAGCTCAGAGGAGTTGTGTGGCAGGAGCTCACTCTCAGCACACAGGGCTTGGCAGGTCTGAGAAGGAGGATGCTTTGCTCTGGTCCGCTGCTGCTTCAGAACCCACAGCACTTCAGTTACACACCTTACAGGCAAGTATCTGACCACCTGCTATGTCCCCCAACCACACCTGCAACAAGGACATACACCTGCTCTCCCCAGAGCTGATAAAACTTTTTAAGTCTTCACCAGCCATGGAAAGCCAGGAAGAAGGTCTTGGCATCTTTAGAAACTCCTGGTCCCAACACCCACCCAGGCTTTGGGGGATCACAGCCCTGTGGTGCACCCCTCCCAGCTCAGGGGTCTGTGCAGTGCACGTTCAGCAGTGGGGGTGGGAACTCTGAGAGCAGCCCTGAGCACACAAAACTAAAGCTATGGAATGAGAACTGTTTGGGACGTAGCTGTGACCTGCCACTTCATATAGAGCTACAAAAGGAAATTCCCCACACACAGGTGAGGCCTAAGAATAATGCAGCATCTCCAGAGGAAACATCTGCTCATTGGTACATATGGGCAGAAGGGTTTTAAGAAATGCAGTGAGAAAGAGTAATAGACACCAAAATCACAGGTGAAAACCTCACTAGCAAGAACAGCATGGTCTCAAAAATAAGAGGACTGAAATATTAATACTGCCCTTGCCTGCTGGGAGGAATACAGCAGGAGAAAGGTGGCAGACAGTACGTTAGACTCAGAGGCACGAGTCAAGCATGACTTCAGATTGACAGTAGAGATGGTTTACCATCAGCAGTCACAAGTGGATACAGCCAGCCTAGGAATCAACAGAGACGTTCTAAATGCACCACACCATTACTCATAAAACCTCATGGGTCTGAATAGACTAGCAAGAGCTTGGCCACCAGTTCCTGGTGGAAGGCAATCGTTCCCTTTGGCACACTCCCTCCACGTGAAGAAGTAAGGGAGATGGGTGGGCACAAACCATGCTATCCTTGATTTCATCCTGAGCAGTGCCCCAGCTCATCACAAAGCCTCAATGAATTCAACAAGCCCTGGAGCATTACAGGGGGAAGTGAGCACCTAAAGGGAAAATACCCAACAATCTACCTACTAAAAGGTAAAGCAGTCTCTAAGAGGTAGCTGTTAATTTTGGATTTGCATTTTTAGAAACTGTGCTTTCAACATAGTCATCTGTTGTCTTTTGAAAAAAGACATCTCTTATTGTTAGGGCTTTATCAGACCACACGCACGTGAAAGAACTGCTAAACTTTACACATCCAAAACTAGATTTTTTTTTTTTTCCTATCTACATCTAATGACCAAAATATCCCACCTTGGGATTTGACCTTATCTTGAAGATTACTTGGATGATCTGAATTAAATTACGCCTGCAAGACAATTTAAAAATACTGCTTGTGGACTGCAAGTGCTTAAATATCATTAAATGATGATACAGCAGTAAATTATGCCATCCTTGGAACTTGCAGCTCCCAGGTTCAGACTCAGAATTCAAGTCTGTGTAATTTAAATCTTGCCTCTCCCTAAACTGAATAAAACATGACCTGTGTTTGTTTATAATCTCCATATTTCATTCACTGCAGCTCTCTTCCATGTGAGTCACAAAGACAAGCTCTAAAATATAGAGGATGATCATGAGATATTTGTGTTCCACTGTGACTTAACTTACACTGCTTTTAATTCACTTCACTGTTAATTTCGTTACTAAAGAACTCCAGAACAACTCAGTATTTTCAGTAAGTCTTCAGTTTTGTTTGGGTTTATGCATTACTCCACCTAATTCCAGGTTCTTCTGTACATTTCAATAATCACAACAGATTTAGCACAGTCCTATAATTAACCTTTTCACAGAATCATTAAGGTTAGAAATCTTCAAGATTATCCAGGCCAACCATCAATGCAGCACCACCATACTGTTGCCTAAACCATATTCCCAAGTGCCCCACGCAGATGCCTCTTGAACACTTCCAGAAATGGTCAATCCACTACCTCTCTGAGCAACTTATTCCAATGCCTGAAGACTCTTTCAGTGAAAAGAAATTTCTAATATCTAAACTGAACCTTCTCTGGTGCAACTTGAGGCCATTTCTTCTTGTCCAGTCACTTGGGACATGCAGAAGAGACCAATCCCCACCTCACTACAACCTCCTTTCAGAGCTGGAGGGAGCAATCAGGTCCTCAATAAGCTTACTCTTCTCCAGGCTAAACAGCTAAACAATTCCCCCAGCTTCTCCTCATAAGAGAAGTTTTCTAGACCCTTCACCAACTTCATTTCCCTTCTCTGGACCAGCTCCAGACCTCACTGTCCTTTTTGAAGTGAGAGGCCCAGAACTGGACACAGCACTCCATGTGTGGCCTCAGCAGTGCTGAACAATCTCTTCCCTAGTCCTACTGGCCACGATTTTCTTGATACAGGCCTTTGTTTTCTCTCCCACTGTGATATCAGATGAGTTTTGCAAGGGGGTCAGCTGCTGGGGTGAGGAAGAAGCAGGACAAGCAGTGAGGCTCAGCAGCAAAAGAGTCAGGAAGAGTTCATGTCATGTAAATATGCTTCCTGAGCATGGCTTTGCAAAGGTAACACCACTAGAGGAATAATGAAGCACTAAGTGAACACAGGTGGAAGGCTCCAAACAAGACAGGCACTGGGCAAGAGAACTCATACCTTAAACACGGCCAACCTTCCCAGCCAGAGGTGAGGGAAGAAGTCTCTTGCATAGCATTAGTGGAACCTTTATTAGGAACACAAACAAGTGTGGTCCAGTTCCTTCAGCTGCCTCAGGGACTCAGGCTGGCATCCCATTTTGGTTGTTTAAATTAACCCCAGGCTCCAGAGTCCCTCAGGGCTGGGCTCATTCTTTCATTTCCCAGGTGAGAATGGATGAGCCCCATCAGGCTCGGAACTCACAAGAACAGGCTTCCCTCACAATAAAAGATTTCTGCTTCCAGGTAGCCGAGCCACAAAATAGACATTGCGTGTCTTAGGAAGCCAAGGAGCAGGGAAGAGTGGGGCTCCTGAAGGCCACAGCACTCAGTTGCTGGAAGCAGCTGGGCAAAGCCAGGCTGCCTTCCAGGATTCTGCAGCCTCAGCATCAGAAGCCCCTACTCTCCCCACCCATTCGAATCACTCACAAGCTGGCCACTCTCCCCCTTAAGTATGAATGCACATTCAGAAGCTCTCCCTGGCCCAGCAAACACCTGGCTATGGAACGTAAGAGGGAAAAACCTTGACAGGCAAAGGACAGTTCCTGTAGAGCACATCACTTTAACCCCACCTCATGTGGGGACCAGCTGCTCACTGCTGTTGCAAGCAGCACTGCAAGCCTAGAGGAAATCTGGCCGGTAAGAGGACTGGATATCCTGGGATTTTAGTCTCAGGTTGAGGGACAGCTCCAGCTGGGGTTAGCTACTGGCTGCTTTATAGCAGGTGGATAAAACTTGGGTGGTGAGGAGTCAGTTCTAGCCCCTTTTGCTGACTGCAAACAGCTTTTTTATCAGGCTGAACTAAACACAGGAGGCTTTCCCCTAGAACAGGGCAGCTATAGCAGAGCACATCCAGGTGCAAATTGTTCCTTCAATCACGAGGGAAGCATGTTTGTTATGCAACACAGGAGAGATATGCTCAGCTGGTTTTCACTCCCACCCTAGGGAAGGCTGTGCATCGCCATTCTGTTTCTTCACAGATCTAACCATCTGCTTCGTCTCTTCACCTTGCAGAAAGCTGCTGCAAGGAGCAGCCTCGTAATAAATTTGCTGCATCTTACATTTTAGATCCTCAACACAGTCTCTGCTCAAACTGCTCTCCCTCCACACATTAGGCTGCCCAGAATAATGTTTCCCAAACAGGCCAGGCTTGGCCTGCAATACTCTTTGGAAGATGCTATCCCACAGTCCCAGAGAAGGCTGAGCATCTCTGCAAACATGGAGTTTGCTAAGGAATGGTCCCCAGTTGCCCCAGATCTAACTCTGGAGTTAGTTGCCACAGAAAATAAGTCCAGTTTTGGAAGAGGGTGCATCTCTGAGCAGCAGATGGGATCAGACAGCTAGTCTTTGTCCTCATCATTGGTCTTTTCAGCATAAGGAAAAAAATATTACAAGCTTCAGAGTTTTAGCAGCCAACTAACAGAGGGAATTCTCCATCTGAGGTCTTTTCAGAAAATGAGAGAGTACAACATTGTTAGTGCAGGAAAGCACAGAAGACACATTTCCTGGGGCTACACACCACTGTTAGACTGCAGCAATGTTTATAAGAAGGTTCTCTTTAAAGTCTTCACATAAAGGGTCAATAACAATCAGAATACGTAAATGTTTATGCACATTAGTAAACACATAAGCTAACATATAAATTCCTTATGCCCATTCATAATACCTATTTTCATCTCATTTGTATTACACACTCCTCACAACCATGACACGCTTATGAGGATCCATTCAACAAGTTAATATTTGATACAGATTAAGCATGACCTAAATTTTAGTCTGCATCTCTCACGTGCTCTCTCAGGACAAAGCTTTTATCCAGAGACCTCTGGTTCCTATAGTTGCCAATGGGGGCTGCTGCACAGCTCAGGTACCTGCCTGCATGGATACAGACACAGCTTGATCATCCACTCCATGCGAGCTCAGGACTGCCTGCACCCACCTGGGCAGAGATGCTCCAATATCCCTTTCTTCTCCTTTCAGCCATATTTTGCAGGCACAATCATCAAATAAAACAAAAAGGAAAAAAACCAAACAAACAAATTTAAAAAGCCCCAATATGAACATCATACTGCTTGCATTCTTCATCTTGGCTGCCGTGATGCTACAGCAAGCAGAGCATCAGGGCAAACTGGGAGGGAACATGTGCAAAGAGAGACAGAGGGAAAACAGATCACACAAAGAGGAAATAAAAACACAACCCAAAATGTGTAACAGACAAGATCAGCAGCAAAAGAGGCAAATTCAGGAGAAAAGCACTCCTGACCTTGGCAGGTGAAGCAATGTGAGGAGGGGGTACATGACTGTGGGTTTCAGCAGGTACTGTGATGGTCCCGTTCCCATTCAAACAGCTGTTCCATGAATGCCTTCTCTGTCCCCCTCTATCTGCCTTTGCTGAAACCAGGATGCAGCAGCTCCCGTCCCAACAGGCAGTCTTTAAAAACTCAGTGATAACCTGTGAGCCCATGGAGGGCAGCTCTGACAGATGGGCAGAGCTGGATTTGGCTGCAGGGGCTGTAGGCTCCTGCCTGCCCCTCGCATTAGTGTAAACAGCCCTCCACGGCTTCACCACTTCAGCAATCACATAATCCCGGGGATTTAAGCAGCAAACAGAGTGCCTGCTCACCAAAGGTCTGAAAAAGGTTGTGTGAGGTACAAAAGAGGGAACCAGAGGAGGACTGGCTTGACCCCAGTGTGATACAGGGTACCAGCAGCTGGGCAGCACTGAGAATCCCATTTACAAAGCACACAAGCTTCAGATGCATCAGGGAGATGATGTGATTCCAGCTGTGTAAAGCTGGAATTTACAGCAGCAGATGTAAATGCCAAAGCAAGAGTTTATCCCCAAGATTGCCTGTGCCATTCATGAAAGGAAATAAGGCACCTTCCATCCCTGAGGAAGCTGTTGTCTGGCACTGGCCAGATAAGCTGCCCCTTCCCCTTCATCAGCTCTAAATGGGTACTGAGTTTACCAGCCCAGATACAAATTTCTTTCTCCTAAGCATGGAAACTTAAGTGAAACTACTCCCAGGACATCTCACACATGGCACTTGCTTTTCATGCTACCACAGACCTGCTCTATCCCAGCAGCTCATGGTCCAAGATGAATAAATATCACTTTGACAGTGATATTTTAAAATACGCATCTTCTGTACCATGTCAATGAAGTCTGAGGGCAGTGACTTTATGTAATAATTAACAACTGTTTGGGGAAATTATTCATTAAGTTTTAAGGGCAACATAATTTGTCATATTTGTCCTAATTAAGATCAACACCAAGGAAATGTGGCTGCCTTGTGGGAAATTACTCTTCTTGCAGGCAGTACAGGAAGCCTCTTGAAAAGTGAAAACTTAGCAACAAGTGCCTGATTTTGAAAAAAGGTCTAGCAGATGCCGGGGGGACTTGCGGGAGTTCTCTTATGGGCTTCCAAGAAAGACCAATCCAGCTGTTCAGGAATCTCTACCCAAAGTATCATGCAGGGAGGCTGGATGCACACTGAAACCCCAGCTAACAACATATACCACTGTGCTTCAGATCTGATCTGATGCTTCTACACCTCAAATCCCATTCCAGGGCATCAGCACCACAAGCAGAGCTGACAAAATCAAGCTTTAGCAACCTTCAGCTCTGTGAATGGAGCCCTGTAATATAAGACAAGGCCAATAATATTTTTTAGACACATGGGTCTGGGTAACACAAATGACACGGTGATTCAGCTTAATTATAAACTTCCTGTTAGAAATATCAAGGTTCCTTTGATGGCACTGTCAACTGTTCTTCTGACTCATCCAGTTGTTCCTGTAACCTGGCAAAACAAAACCTTCTTTGACCCTTAAGGTATAAATAATTAAAGAAACCATTATTTTGAAAGAGTACCTGGCAATTCATAGTTGCTGAAACACCATAGTAACACACAGAGAGAATTACAACATTCTGCTTAGGGACAGTGGCTTTTATTACAATCTCCACACCCTGAAAGACAGCCATAAAACACCCATTCATCCCTCATTTGAAAGAGGTTCCATTAACTCCCCCCCTTCATGCTTCCAGCAAGGTCAGATAGATCATCACTAGTCAAGGGTGAATCAGAAGTCCACACATTCCAGGCCAATCTTACAAGGTCAGTGGTTCAGAAAGTCTTGCTCATTTGACACACACCTCCTGCAAGTTAGTTCTACCTTAAAGCACAGAGCTGGAGAGCCGGCAGGAAAAATTCAAGGGTACTACACCCTTTTCTATCTCAGAGCCTGACCCTTCCACATGAAAACAGGACCTTCATCTCCAGGTCCAGGGGGAAAAGATATTCATGGTAAACAGACAAGTCAACCCACAGCAAAACAATTCTGAGCCTCTCTACCTCAGCAGAACCTCCAGCACAAAGCAAGAAGCAGCCTCTTTACCAGAAAGCTCTACAGGCTCACAAAGTAAGAATGGCTTATTTTTTAAAAAGCCATGTTTTTAACTTACCTCTCAGGAGGTCTCGAACATGATTTGCAAAGCCTCAGGACCAGGTGGGCTCCCACAGCACACAAGAGAGCATCACCCCAGGCTCCTGGGAGGCACTAAGGCAGCAGTCAGTTAATTAGGGTAGGGTTTGCAAGAGCCTCCCAGCCTTCTCTCACAGACAATATGGAGTGGCAGCATTCACTTCATCAAGGGCAGGATCAAGTTATTTGTGGTTCACAGTAGCCCACTTCTTCCTCTTGAGGTTTTTGTCTCTCTTTGGCATAAACAACTTGAAAAGCCTGTGCAGCTAGCTCTCAAGTCCTACACAACTGTGAGACTTCCTTTCCAATTTCCCTTTGGTGAACTCTAAAATGCCACATGGGTCATTAACAACCCCCATAATAAACCCTCACTAGTATGACTTCAAGATCTATTTTTTTTCCATTACTCTGTCTTCTATTTTATTTAAGAACTTGATTTTGGGAGGCACAAAAGGCCTGATTTGCAAAGATGCTTTAATTGAATAGGGAGGGGGGAACACAGATGTACAGCTCTTCTGAAAATCGCATCTCACACCGTGAAGCCATACACCGAAAAATTACTAGCAAGAACTCTATTTTTAGCTATTCTGTGTCATAATATTCACCAATCCCAAGCAAACTTTCTGGCAAATATTTAGAGTGGGTCTCACAACCACATGCTTTTTCAACAGAGCTCAGTGATTACCTAGAGCAGCTGCAGGCACAGCACCTGCAGGACTGCAGACAGCATCACTTCAGCCCGTTACCATGGCACTTCTAGGTGGATTTTGCTTGTTTGCATGTAGAGGAGGCAAGATAAACCTACTATGTTTTTAATATGTGATAAGCAGGAACAACTAATCCCCAAATAAAATGGCTTACAGGGCTCATCTAAGCCAGGGAAAAGTGAATTTTCACACCAGGCATTTGTGGCAGCTCCAGAGCGCATTTGCGGTTGGAGAGCTTTTCCTGGATGTGTGTTGGTACAAGTCACAGTCAGAAGCAGATTCTGCTGTGCCCAGGGGTGGTGAGGCTGCGGCAGGAAGAGCTGAAGTTGGGCACCACACTGCAGCCAGCCCCATCCCCTGCCAACAGCCACATCCCAGAACCTTTGTGCTAGCAGTGGTACAAACAGTTTCAGTCCGCAAAGCCGCCCAGGTAAACACGCCACAGGGACCCCCTGCACTTGTGCAGTTCGGGAGATGTAACATCTGTGTACAGCACAGCCCATTTAAAATGCATTTTAGATGAACTACCAGCACAGCAATACACGGTTTTTTACCGCAAGTCAGAAGCACCCCCGCTTCTACCTGGTTTAAGCATCACCTGGTGCTTTTGTTCAGCAGCAGAGGTTCAGGCCTAATAAACCCACCTTTAACCCCTCAGCCTCAATTCACTATGTGATTGCACCCAAATAATTATTACTGGACTGACACTACCCTGAGCTGAGAACCAACCCAAATTAGAGGATCTGTGAGACAGACAGAAAAGCCCCTCTCTGCTCTCTTCTCACTCCATTAAATCCACCTTTCTGCTTGGACTGCTTTTATCTGCTGAAGGCTTCAAGGAGAGCCATGACCTTGATTCCTGAGGGAAGAAGTTGAGATTAACAGACACTAGGATCTCTTCCTACTGAGGGCACTTGGGGTGGCACCCTAAGAAGTCCTTCTCTACAGGAGTTAAACTGCTTGTTTGCTATGGGCCCCAGCACCCCAAAAAGAGCACAGCACAGTCCAGAAAGGGCTCCCAGAGAGGTGCATGAAAGAAAGCACAAAGAGAGGTCTGGCATTCACTAAAATACATGACACACCTACTAGAAAACCACTCCCATCCTCAGCTGTCGTGTTGCATGGTGAATTTGCACATATGGTGCACGTCCATGTAGTCCCACGTCTGTGAGGGCATAAGAAAAGCACCCATGCTGCAGAACATAGGTGCAGCTCCCCCAAAAACACAGCAGCCTGTACCCCACAGAAGGAACCAGTCTCCTGGGAGATCCTGTGCAGAGCAGGATTTGCACACGCAGTCTCTTGCCCTGCACTCCGTAAAGAAGCCAGTGCGGACCATCCTCATTCACTCATAGGGAGGGAGAGCTCCTGCAGCCCAGCTCTCGCCCCAGCTGTGACACACACCTGGCACTGCAAAAACAGCCGTGCTTGGCAGCCTCACCTGAACTGCTGCAGCAGCTGTTGCTTTCTTTACCAAGGAGCCCCCCTGGTGACAGCCACGTGTACTGCTTGCAACAGGGAACGTGTTACGGCACAAATTACTCCAAAATAAGACTTTTGATTACCTGTTGTGGCAGGGGCCGAATAAAGAGAATATTTGAGGCCGCAGAGCAATGGTGTGTGTGCAGGCACGAGGAGGGGTGGCAGGTCATGGGAACACCCACTCCCTGGAGACCTCCAGAACCACACGTGCCACCCCAAGGGGCACAGCAGCACCCTGCCAACCTGCCCCTGCCTGCTCAACACAACCACTGGGACCAGCTGTGTGATGGCTGGTCTGGGAAAGCCCTTTCCTAAACGGCTTCTTCAAACAAAACTACTCCATCGTGGTGAACAACTTTCCCTAAGCCACACAAAATTCCCTCCCCTGGGGAACCTGCAAACCTACACTTGATAGGCATATTTAAATGTTTCTCAATCTGCTTTTGCATGTGTTGTTTGGGGATATAAGCAGTGAAATCACATCTGCTTCTTGAATATCCACACAGCAATATTTAACATTTTATTTGAAATATTTTTGCTTTAATTAATTTAAATGCAACCCAGCCATGCAATTATTTAATATATAATCCCAGGGATTTAGTAGCAGCAAATGCAGCATCACAGCTAAATAATGGAAAGGTGGCAAAATTAAAAACTTACTATAAAATTAGCCTATGTAGCATATTAAATGGTTTTTCAATTTGACAAGGGATAACCATTTTATGAAAATGTGTATTAAAAATAATCCTGTTAGGTTGCCCAACATTTGCCAGTCTTAATCCACACACTGCAATAAACCCAGATCAGAATAACTTTTCCAAAGTCTGTATATCTGTACATATTTATGGTATTATCAAGAGTAACTGCAACAGTTATATCAATAGAATGAGATGCAATATTCACAAGCAGTAATTGAAACAGCAAAGTTATTGCTAAGCCTCCAATAAACCTAGTGTGTTCTGCCTAAAGTTATTACCAAATCCAATATACATTTAATATTTCAATTTCTTTTATGAGTGAATTACATTTAGTTCTCCTTATAGCTGACATTGCATTTAAGTGACATTGCAGAAATTTACAGCCAGAAGAGACACTGAACACTTGGCCCAGCCACTGTTTCCCTATCTTTAAATGTTCCTTTCTAATACACTCCCTACCTCCAACCCTGTTTCTTGCCTTCACCCAACACCTGCTAATTGCTCCAGTTTCCCTGCCAAGGCACAGCTGCCTGCTGAATATTGACTTTTAAAGCAAGGAAATGCAGGGGTTCTGTTATTTCTTTTTTGAGGCTCACCTTGCAAATAAGTTCAAGAAGAGATAAATCATTCAATTAAATACCAAGAGATAGAGACACGGAAATTCAACTGTCACCATAATCTTTGCTACTTATAGAACCAGGATTAAACTAAAGCAGGTGGCAACTCACGACTGCTGTTTGTGTCTTGAATCAGAAGAATACATTTCACTGTCTCCCAGAGCAGAGATCCAGGGCTAGGAAGATGGAGATCCATTCTGAAGCACTTAAACATACTTACTGCAAGCTCCTGGATCACATCAAACCAAAATCATTACAGGAAGTGCTACAGCCACCACAAAAAACACTGCTGAAGCCAAATGCTTCATCTTGATTTTGAATCATATAATGACTTTGCTGGTTGAGTATTTAGGAGACAAATGCTGACAAAATATTTTCATTTTAATGAGGCAACATCTTCAAGAGAGAAGCAGGGAAGCTTTGGCCAACACCAGTCAGAAAGCAGACTCACTGCAGTCCCTGGAAGTACAGCAGCCCACAAGGCTGCAGAAGGATGCTGGAAAGCAGGCAACACGAGGTTGGGTGTTTGCTGTTGCCTGCCCTGGATCTACATGAGCTCACAAATGCCTCTGAGTTAGAACACTGGGGTAACACCCTGGGGAGCACGCAGGAGCTGGATTCTGACAGCTGATTGAAAGGACAAACAAGGTAGGCAGCTCCCTACCTAAGAGAAGGATAGGAGAAACACCTGGCAATGTGGCTAAAGGTACCAGAAACCACCATCAAAATATGAAATAAAATGCTGTGTAAATGCTCATCTGCCAAAGATGCAGATGAGCATGAAGCAAGAATGTGGAATGAACAGAAATGCACTGTCCTTCCGTGGTACTGCACCTTTGGAGCCAGGGATCCAGAGGTGCCCTCTCTCCAGGAACATACACAGGATATACTTAGATTGCAAGAACTAATTTGCCTAAATATTAGTCCATCTGCAAATAAATACCTGCAGGCATCTTCCTCTGGGGCCAAATACCTCGGTCTTCATATGACTGGCTTTGTTACCCTACAATTTGCTTGGATGGCATTAAGTCTTAGCTACCTGACAATCCATTTGCTAGATCCTTGTTAAAATTAAAATCTAGCAAAAAATTTAACTCAACTCTCTGCTAGGCCCAATCCAGGGGTGCAAGAACAGCCCAAGCCATCCCTGATTATATTAGCAGCACTTTGTAACAGAAGTAGCAGCACCCCCTGACCCCAAAAAGAACAGAAACACAGTTCAATATTTTGGGGTTTTTTTGCAAGCTCAGCACTCAAGATTTGGACACATAAGAACTGCAAACTCTCCCCTACTTTCAGCTAAGTCCTACAATACTCAGAAAACACAAATGACTTACGAGTGACAGGTAACAGAAACCGGCCTGGGATATTTTTTTTTCCCAGTCTGCATCTCAGAAGCACTTGACTTTATCCAGCACTGGAGTCTTCACCCTTAGGCCAAGAGGAAAACCTCAACACATGTTTAGCATCAGGCAAAGTGCTATATGGGCAAAATGTTATTACCTGTGGCACAAACTACATACTGTACAATAACCAGGAGAAAAGAAGGAGTAATTTGGTTATTTGAGAGAATTGGAAGAACATTCCACTAAGGTATTTTTCTCTAGATATTTGAAGTTAAAAAAAAAAATACTAACAGCTGGTATTCCTTCTTCACCCAACCCAGGGTCCCACAGCTATCTCTAAGAGCAGATGACCAAACACCACCATTTATCTGATTGATGATATCAGTAAGATCTCATCACTGGGGGCTGAGATATTCTCTAAAGGGATAAAGTTTTCCCCTCATTTCTCTGCAAGCCCAGGAAGCAGCAATATTACCATTATTTCAAAGATCCATTGGGCATAACTTGAAATATAAAACCAGTGTCTGATACATATTAGACATTTTTTCTATTAGCTTAATCTTTCACCATTCTTCATGTAAGGATTGTTTTACCACAGAAACCGAGACTGTGTATGTGGATCATAGGATGACAGAAACAGTCCCAGGGGATGAATTCCTAACAAAAAAATAGGTGTCCATCAGCAAACAGGACATGACTCTTAACTCTCAAAACTTTCCTGATGAAAGCATTTCCTTCTTATAGTGCATTATGCACAAAAAGAGGCCAAAGGCCCAAGAGGTAATCAACAGCTTAAAATAAAGCAGGCTGTGAAAAATAGGCTTGGAATAAGACAACTCCATTCACTCCCTGCTTCTGCCAGGCAAAGTTTCTGATTGACTGGTGTGGAAGAAGTGGTTACCCCCTCAGGGATGACACCAGACTGTTAATGTGCCTTCAGATCTGCAGGCTGACTGTGCCCTGTTGCAGGCACAAGCAGCTGCAACTATTTGACCTCTTCTGGGCACAAATTCCTGTAATCACCCCAGGAAATTTGAGAAATCAGGAGATTTTGTACTTATTACACTGATGCTGCAGTTACTTCCTGAGGACAAGGCTGACATTAAGTTGCTTCTTACTCCCTTACATTGTCAAGATTCAACGTTTGACACGTAATGTGAAGTGAAAATGTGTCAATTAAGGAGTTATGGAAGCTTTCTTACCTGAACTCATGTGTTTGGCTTTTCTAACAAATTCCAGTAAAAAAATGTAACAAGAAAAGCTATGTTTGAGGTTACTCTTCTCCCATTTTATCTGCTGCTATTAAAAGCCATTAATTTTAACAGTGATAAACACAGGGGATACTAGGGATCAGTTATGCAAAAATTTACCACCAACATTAGTGTTGCATCATCAAATATATCCAGTTTTACTTATCTCTCAGTATTTTTCCCTCTACTTTCTGCTTTTCTGTGGCAATTGCAGACAGCCTACTAGACAGCCACTCTGATTCACACATGAATAAAAAAAATCTGCACTTTCATTACATCAAATCTCTTCTGGTTCTCCAAACTCCATTTCAAAATATATTCCAAAGGGCCATTTAAATTTTCATTGAAAGTTATTTGGGGTAGTATTAGTTTATTTTTTTTTAAAGAAATAAAAGACTTATCTCCTAAATTCCTAAGAGGATCAAGTGTCCAAACAACTGGTATCGCAGTCAAATTGGAAAGTAATCCGTTTTCAGTAAACAAGTGTTTCATCAAGACTTGGACATAATCTGTTCAAACTAAGAAACGGCAAGACATTTCAACCCTTGTGAGAACAGAGAATTAAAATAGATGGGATCAGATGCACAGCTTTTCTCCTGACTGTAGAGGAAAAACTGACTTGCATTACAGCAGGTACATACACCAAAACTAAGGCATTTCGACATCAGCAGCATGAATAAGATTAACAGCAGCCACAGCAAGCCTTATTCTCCTGCTGAATGACTTCTAATTCCTATCTAATCTATCTCTAATGTGTGTAAAACTACCGTATCTATTACCCCATAATAGCAATGCTTGGCTAAAAGGGACATTCTTCCCATCTCCCATTATAACTGATTACTTGGCCATCATAACCATTCCTAGCAGTCCTCCTATAGTGTGTTGAAAATTGTTCAAGTTCCTGTTTCCCAGGATTGCAGACAGCAGATTAAATCTTTCTGCCCTAATTGTTTGCATATTGATCCTTGGCGCATACCAAGAATCAAATGGGAAGAGATAGCTTAATAATACAGGTAGACCCTACTCAGAAGTTTTACCCTTTTTCTACATCACCTAAGTACGTAAATTAACAGATTTGAATATAAATTGAATGCTGCTAAATCATATTCGGGTCCAGACTAATCTCAGTATTTTATTACTGTCTCCTTTGTGCTCTGAACAACACAGCTTTAACACTCCAAGTTCCGATGCTTTTATCACTTTATTTGATCAAAGCTTTGACTGCTAAGAGAAGCCAAGAAAAAGCACAAAGCCCAATTTGCTGAGAAGGAAATGCTGGTATTTAGGCAGAAACAAGCATTAAATTTCAATGCTTCAAAATAATGTGTCTAGCTGTCCAATTTAGCACATCCCTATTCCAGTTCCTAATACATTATTCTCAGGTCACTGCAGTCACTGCCCTGATAGCAGCATCAGTGCTGCAAGGCCTTTATTAGAGTTGTCAGTTAACAGTCCTCCATCTTGAATTCCAGACTTTGGAGATTAGGATTTTTAATTATTCATCAGGGTTTTCTCCCTAGGACAGCCTTGTGCATCCTGCTAGCTTCAGACTCAGGGGAAGAAGAGCAGTCACACACCATCTCCTCCAGTGCAATCAAGAGCAAAGGAGCATAGACCAGCAAGCTAGTTAATTTTACACCAAGGCAGCATCTCTCAAAGAAGCACCACAAATTCTGTGCTTTGTAAGTGGGAGCATTTGAGCAGCAAGAAGCAAACTCCAGCATTCTTTCCTATGAAGGAAAAGGTTTTGAGTTCTATAAAGCCTATTCACTTTAACTATGCTCAAGGAAAGAAAGGCTTGCAGAACACTCCTTGTTGGATATTTAGGCTAAAGCATGGATAAACTCCTTTTGTACAGCAAGGCAGTAGCCATTTTCAGTCTATCCCACTGTCATTTCATCTCACTGCAGATCATTCCCAGGAACTCAGACTATAGGGACTCCTCCACAGACTACACACCCGTTAAATAAAGCATACTCATTTTTCCTGCTGCTTTAGTGTGGAATAACCATGTTGTAGTGTATACATAGTTTCCACTACTGTTACGAATTAAAACCAAAACTTAACTTTGTGATGCAGAAGCTCAGAACACTACACCAGGCTGAATTAGCTGAATTTACCCTGAAACATCATCTGAAAGTCAGAGCTGAGCACAACAATTTCACTTGACATCTACCAGCCACACGACTAAGCAGCTGTTTCCTGAAGAACTTCCATTTCCTCAGAAAAACTGTGATGCAAAGGGAAATCAGCACACAGCTTTGGCCATTGGAGCACTGAAGCCAGTACAACACTGAGTCCAACCAGCTCTTTATTACATGAAATACTGTTCCCAGGTATTAAAGAAAAAGCAGTCAAGTCCAGAAGCCAGCTGCATGTTATTTTTCAGTACCCAGAACATCCAATTTAGTTCTTTACCTTTCATACCAAGTTCCTTCCTGTTCTTTGATGTATTTTAAGATGAATAGTTTAATTCACAGCACCATTTTTAAATTACATACTCAGAAAGAAGCACAATTCATAAAAGGTTAGGCTGCAAAAGATTGACATGCATTTTACTGGTCAAATATTACAAGACAGTTTATTTTAAACATTAAAGTGCCAGGTTTATGTACAAACTATTAAAATAGTAAAAATGGTAAACTTAAAACCTGCTAAGAGAGCAGTGAGGTCATCATGTAGTTGCCTCCAGAGTTTTCTACAGACTATTCAACAAATTTACAACTGGAATTTCTCAACTGTTCCTCTGTTTATGGTGAGAACAGCAGAAACCAGGGGTCAGTGCCCAAAACCTCCCATCTTGCAGAAGGAAGTACCTGTATCTTTCATGGAGTGGCATAGCATATACTGTAAGACACACCTGAGCATCCTATGCATTAACACCATTGGCAAAGTCTAATTAAAAGGGGTTTTACTGCTGGAGCTACACCAGCCTTCTGAAGTATACCAATATCACCACACTTTACAAGAGTGGGATTTCAGTACAGGAATCAAGTCATGCTGTGACTCAGCACACTGAGTGTTTTCCTGTAAACAGGGCAGGATGCACATTAATGCACACAGTCCCGGGTCACTTAAAATTCCGCATCCAGGGTGAAAGAGTTGTCTGTGGGCTTCGACATGACTCCCATCCTCTGATATTCACCTACTCGCTTCTCAAAGAAATTGGTCTTGCCTTCCAGAGAGATGTTTTCCATGAAGTCAAAAGGATTCTCTGCTTTGTATATCTGAAATACACAGGCATTCTATAGTCACTGCAGGTGCTCACATTTTGAGTATGCAAGACCATTAGAGATCAGTTGGAAGGAGCCTAATGGCAGCATCAGAAGGCTTACAGTGTAGTGAACAAAAATCTCTGCCCCAAGCATTCTCTTCTCTATTTGTTCCTGTCTTCTTTTAGCTGCAGTAAACAGATGCACAACTACTACAGCTTTTTCCATAGCATCCTTTTACTCTTTCGAAATTCTGTGGGTCTCCAAACTGGATGTAGCAGCAGAACTGCTGAGTCATTTTACCAGTTAAAACAATGTTGCTGCAGTCAATTTAGGATTTGGATTTCTGAAGGAACTTAAACTTAACATTATCTTTTCCCCATGAAATATTCAATGTATTAGAGCCTTACCTTGTTAAATCCCAATTCCAACATAAGCCGGTCTGCCACAAACTCGATGTACTGTTTCATTAAAGTGCAGTTCATGCCAATCAGCTTTACAGGCAGTGCCTCCGTTAAGAATTCCTGCAGATAACAAGCATTTTATGTACAGAAACTGGTAGTCACTCTCTATCATCTAAGTTAATTTTATGCCCAACAGACCCCCAGCCTTGTTCAATTGCAATGAAGTTCCTAAACAAGGGGCAGACAGTTACCTGTTCTATGAGAACAGCATTCATGATGATTTCCTTTACTCTCTCCTCTGATGGTTTGTGTATCAAGTGCTTGAACATGAGGCAGGCAAAATCACAGTGCAAACCCTGGAAAGAAGTTTCAGAACATTATTTCAGGAACACTTATTTAAAAGAGCACAGAGTAAGTGGCATCACCTTCGCCATGTTACCATTCCCTACAGACAACTTTCTGCCTCACCAGAAGGCATCACAAGCAAGTTCTGCCAGTGCAAGGCACAGCAGCTGCAAGCATTGGTGAGAACCCTCCAACTACTTTAGAGGAAGTAAAATGCTAAGTTCATTCATACACTTCTGCAAGATCCACAGTGACATATGTTTACACACTTTAGTGAGCTTGATAGTCTGCCTGTTTCTAAATATACTCTTGTTTTAAAATATAGGCTCCAACTGAGTATCATTACTTTGAGCTACTGTGGCACATTACCATCTTAAACTGCTAGAATTTGACTCATACCTCATCTCTACTGATGAGTTCATTAGAAAAAGTGAGTCCAGGCATTAATCCTCTTTTCTTCAGCCAAAAAATTGATGCAAAAGAGCCAGAAAAGAAGATTCCTTCCACGGCTGCAAAGGCTACTACGCGTTCTCCTGTTAAGAGAAGATTGATAGTAATATCACACAGAAAACTGAACAGGACTGATATGCAGAAGTTGTGAATAGACCAATGAACTGCGTCCTGCAAAGTAGATGAAGTTGTTTCTGCCTAAGTGTACTATGGCCTGTGCTTAACAATTACGAAAGATTTCTGATCATTGAACAAAACAAACATGAGAGGAAGTAGGAACTAATCAGAGTAGCTACTATACAGCTGAAGCCAAGGCTCCTTCCTCCTGGGTCAACCCTCAATATTATCTCCTTTTTCAGATGACTCAATAAAAAGAGCAGTCATTTTGACAGCTGATTTAAGTCACTTTCTGCTCATGTTTGGCTATGAAAAGCATTTCAATACCAGTGAAATAATGATCTGTACCATCTCATCTTTGAAACAAGACATGAAGAATCACCAGGGAAGAGGAGCTACAGCTTCCAACCAGACATGTCTACCGGCTATAGATGGCAGTGACATGTCCTGACATGTGGCAGCAATTTACAGTTTGATCATACAGTCAGGCATATGATGATTGCCACATGACCTTATTATTCACAATGTCAGCAATTTTACAAAGATTTCCTGTCAGTAGCTCATTTGAAGATGAAAATTATTTTCTTCACGTTCAGAATTATACCAGCATCTTACACTGGAGATCATGTACTCTCTCTGTGACAGCAATAATCCCTGTTAGCTCTAATCCCTGAAGTCTAGAGAAATGGTGGTTCCTCCATCTTCAGGGAAGGAATTTCACTGTTTCCAATAGATATACTCACCATATGTTGCTTTCTTGTCCCCAATCCAGCACATGGCCCAATCTGCCTTCTTTTTAACACATGGTAAGGTTTCAATAGCATTGAAAAGGAATTCCCTGAGAAAGATAAAACTCATTAGGATAAGACATCAGCACAACCAGCAGAATAAGGCTTCACTGCCATAAACAGTCTTGATCACTTAAACATGTTCTGTACCTTCATCCTGGTAACTGTCCTTCCCCCTCTTACCTGGCACCAATCTAGCTCTATTTGTTCCAATCAACTACCTCTTCTTCACCTACCCATCACATCAACACCAGTTCACATGAATTCCCATGACAATATCAAGGGGAGAACTGTTTCACAAAGTGTACTTGAACAAGGCTTTCAAAACCAAGAGGTTAACCAGGCTCCACTTTATAGTATGAATGCATCAGACCTCTTGCTGGAATTTAGCATCTCAGAGTAGATATGACACAGCAAGCTTTTTAAGTAGCAGTAAAACTCACTTCAAACTTAATATTCTCCCTTTATTTGACTGCTCTATCTTTTACATTGTGTAGTTCCTTTATTTCAGTACTGAGTGATTGCAGTTTCACTCTTAATGTAAGCAAGGTCTTATTCCTCAGAGGAAAAAAGATATTGTGAAGTAAAACTGCTCTTAAACGGCAGTGGCTTTTTATGTAAGTCTAATTTACATCCTAAAATTAGCCTGAAAGTCAGAGAACAACTGACATACATTAGCTAAATTCTGAATATTTACTGAGTTTTGAACTTTTCATCATCAAGCAATACGAACCTCTCCTTAGAATCCTTAATGTAGGTGTCAATAAGAAGACTGTACATTTCTGAATGTATATTTTCCATGGCGATCTGGAAGCCATAGAAACAACGAGCTTCTGTGATTTGTACTTCTTGACTGAACCGCTCCACCTAGAGGAAATAAATAAGCATTTGCAAAAGTGTTTGTGATTTGCAGGTTGGAGGAATTAATGCTGTATGGACCAGCTAGCTATTGGTCAGCTCACAAAATCTTCAAATTAATTCCAGACACGTGGATTATGAACAGCAATATGCAAAGTGACAACCTCTCAATTTCAAGTCAGAAGGTATTCTTTGGCCCCATGGGAAATGGGAAAACTTCTTCGTTTTACTTATGCCCCACTAGGGAAAAGTGCACAGAGGGTAGAAACAGAACATGGGCTGTGAAACAGCCAAGCGTTACTGTAGGGCAGGGTGCCCAAAGGCGAGTGGGCAAACTTGGAGATTACAAAACCGACCCAAATTCATCAATTAACACAGGACTGCACTACACATACTAATGCTGTAACACACTGTGATCCAGCAAACCAGCTGGATCAGCCACAGCAAGCATGCCGACCATGTGAGTTATCTGGTTATCTACCCGAAGTGGTATTTCTGTCGGGACTTTCTACACACTCACCAAGTTCTCGTTGACAATGCCATCGCTGGCAGCAAAGAAAGCAAGGACATGAGAAATGAAGTACTTCTCCTCAGGCTTCAGGGACTCCCAGTGCTGGAGATCTTTGGAAAGGTCCACCTAAAACATTGCAAGAGAAATAAGGAACGAGTGCTCCGGTGGGAGGCCCGACCGTGAGCACCGGGGCCGCCCCGGGCCCCGCCCTAGGGCTGCGGGCAGGAGGGGCCGTGTGAGGGCCGCCCAAACCTCACCTCCTCCGCCGTCCAGAAGGAGGCCTCGGCCTTCTTGTACATCTGCCAGATGTCGTGGTACTGGATAGGGAAGATGACGAACCGGCGGGGGTTCTCCCGCAGCAGCGGCTCCTCCCCCTCCACGCCCCGCGGCACCTGGAATGGCGGGAGAACGGCTCAGGCTGGGCTCGGGGCGGCTGAGGCGGTGCCGGGCTTTGGAGGGAGACCCCCGAGAGAGAGAAGGGCCGGGAGGACAAAAGGACCCCTCCGAGGGAGAGGGGCTGGGCAGGGCAGAGAGACGCCCCTGAGGGAGAAGGGCTGGGACAGGGTGTGGTGGTGCAGTGCCCAGCGAGGACCAGCTCGGTCGGGGGCAGAACGGAGAGACCACCGATGGCGAGAGAAGAGCAGAGCGGGGATTGCAGGAGGGTCCAAGGAACAGGACAAGGGCGGGCGCGGTGCTCGAGCGCTCTACACTCACCGGATTGCCGTCGCCCTCCTGGAAGATCTTGCGGGCCGTTTTGCTGGCCAGAACACGGGCGCTTCTG